>JACEEZ010015671.1:397500-430000 GCA_016584305.1 Chionoecetes opilio
AGATGCAGGGTGGTGGAGTGAATGTCATCGAAGCTGAAGAAAAGCTGAGCGCTTTTCGAAAGAAGCTACCGTTGTGGAGGCGGCGAACGGAGAAGGACAACTTCGCGAACTTTCCGCTAGTGGACGAGTGCGTGAGCGGAATTGTAGATGATTCTGATGTTGGAAGCACTGCTACGAGTATACCAAGGGAACTGAAGCAGGCGATTGTCACGCACTTGGATGAGCTGGGAAAGTCATTCGATGGAAATTTCCCTGACCAAGCACAATACCCAACATGGGTGAGACAACCATTTACTTTCGACATGCAAAAGTCAAATGTCAACGCATCTGCAAAGTCAGATGTCAACGATCAATACTTTGACGACCTCATCGAACTTCAGCAGAGCCACACTCAACAGTTACTCTTCGGCACAACAACGCTCTCAAAGTCTTGTTGCCGCCAAATGGAAGGGTATCTACCCTCTCATCTCTTAAAAAAGCACTTGAGATCCTCACGCCGTTCGTTACAAAGTATCTCTGTGAGCATGCACAAAGACTACTCTATACTGGACTTGCTACTCCTGCCCCGCGCCAACCCGCCCATGACCAGTGGAGGCCAGTTTTGCGAATCCTGACATTTTCGAACATCACCCCCATTTCCCTTTCTGTGGTTTATCAGTATAAATAATATATCGTTATCTTCGTAAATGTTTGTTCTATAATATTATCAAATAAAAAACAGTAAAATACACTAAAGAAATGCCATTATAAGAGAGTGAAGAAATATGCATGAAATATTCACTTAAACTCTTCGCCCGTTAATATTTTGCGTGAAAACATTTCAGATGAAACATATCAATAGAAGCGGATTTTCATTAGCTTTCCATGGATATATTTCGTTTTCTGATGAATGAATTACCACCATGCATAAATTAGCGTTAACTAAAAAAATAACAACATCAATCGGATCGGCATGTAAAAAAGTGTTCCATGAATACAGTAGACTATGGTTTATCAGTATAAATGATACACTGTTATCTTCGTAAATGATTTTTCTATAATATTATCAAATAAAAAACTTTAAAATACACTAAAGAAAGGCCATTATGAGACTCAGAAGAAATATGCATGAACTTAATATTCACTTAACCTCTTCGCCATTTAATATTTTGCGTGAAGACTTTTTACATGCAACATATCAATAGCAGCGGCTTTGTATTAGCTTTCCATTGATATATTTCGTTTTCTGGTAAATGAATTAGAAATATGCATAACTTAGCGTTAACTAAACAACATCGTCAATCGGGTAATTTTCCCGATTGATGAGGTTATTTGTTTAGTTAACGCTAATTTATGTATGGTTCTAATTTATTTATTAGAAAACTAAATATATCAATGGAAAGCTTATACAATTCCGTTTCTATTGATATGTTTCATGTAAAATGTTTTCTCGCAAAATATTAAATGGCGAAGAGTTTAAGTGAATATTAAATTAAGTTCATGCATATTTCTTCACTCTCTCATAATGACATTTCTTTGGTGTATTTTACAGTTTTTTATTTGATAATATTATGGAACAAACATTTACGAAGATAACAGTATATCATTTATACTGATAAACCATAGGAAGGGAAATGGGAGTGATGTTCGTAAATGGCAGGAATCGCAAAACTGGCCTCCACTGAAAATAGCCCAACATGAGTAGCAAGTCCAGTATACAGTAGTCTTTGGCATGCATTTTCGAAACTGGTGGACATCAAAACAAAGAAAAGGAGCAGGCTTGCATGCGAAAATGATATGAGGGTGGCCCTTACCAAAACAAAGCCACGTATTTCTCAGATTGCCTCCCAAAAACATGAACAAAAATCGCATTAAAATCCAGGGGGGGCATTTTCGAAGGGGATCTAAACTACACATTCTTAGCGTCCTAAGAAATACTTAGTTATACCGGGCTAAGAAGACTACTAATGAAACATTTTCGAATGTCATCTTAGCCTCGTGTAAGGCCAACCCTTCTTAGCGCCACCACCTCCGCTTCAACCAATCAGCGCGAGCGACACAAGTCTGTCTGTGGCGGGAAATATTTTATTTATTTATAGACTAGTTTTATGAGCCAAGTGTTTGTCTTCCCTTCTAACATTCATCCATCAGTACTACTACTACTCATGTTCCGTCATATAGTCACATTCTTCTCTCTCTCTCTCTCTCTCTCTCTCTCTCTCTCTCTCTCTCTCTCTCTCTCTCTCTCTCTCTCTCTCTCTCTCTCTCTCTCTCTCTCTCTCTCTCTCTCTCTCTCTCTCTCTCAGAGAAACCATAGCAAACCATACATTACACCACCTATTAAAAAGTTGATCAAACAACGGAATAAACTACAAAAGCTATATGCAAAATGGCCTTTAACATATAAAAATACTTTTAAATCTTTTAGAAATAAATTGACGGCAACAATAAGAACAGCAAAAGAAAATTATTATAAAACTAGATTTACAGATCATGCTGGGGATCCTAAAAAAATATGGGACATAATCAATAACCTACTGGGTAAAAATAAAACTAGGATATCACCTTCTTTTCTTGTCAATGGCGATACAATCACTGATAATCAAAATGTGGCTAGGTCATTTAATATTCATTTCAGCAGTGTAGGTAGCACACTTGCTAATAACATTCAAGATACACAAGAGCCATTTAACATATATCTTCCAGAACCACTCCCTTTTTCTTTTTATTTAAGACCTACAACACCAGCTGAAATAAAAACAGTAATTGCAAATATGAAAGTTACATCTCCTGGCCATGATGAAATAAATATGAAAATAATAAAAGAATGCTCTGAAATAATTTCACCATTTCTAGTATTCATTATAAATAAATCATTTCAAGAGGGTACCTTTCCAGATCGAATGAAAATTGCCGAATTGTCCCTTTTTTCAAGAAAGGTGACAATTCTTTAATGCAAAATTATAGACCAATTTCAATATTGCCAAGCTTTAGTAAACTTTTTGAAAAAGTAATGGTAATGAGATTAATGGGTTACCTCTCAAAACACTCAATTTTAACTCCAACTCAACATGGATTCCGTCCCCAGTTCTCCACTGAATTAGCAGTCTACCATATCTGTCAGAACATTTACAATGCACTGGACAATAAAATGCTACAAATAACAGTTTTTTGTGACCTCACAAAAGCATTTGACACAATTTCTCACACAATCTTATTACACAAATTATCTATCTATGGAATACGTGGTAGTGCTCACAACTGGTTCAAAAGTTATTTAAGTCATAGAAAGCAATATACATCATACAATAATACATCATCTCCTTATAATGACATCACATGTGGAGTACCCCAGGGTTCAATTCTTGGTCCTGTGCTTTTTTTAATATACATAAATGACATCATTCGTAGCAGTAATAAACTTGAATTCATACTTTTCGCTGATGATACCACAATCTTTATTCAAGGCCACAATCTTGAAAATATTACAATTACATTGAATGAAGAATTAAATAAAGTTTCAAATTGGATTAAGAGCAACAAATTAACTTTAAATATTAATAAAACTTGCTTTATGGTCTCCAGTCCCCTTATGACTCAGCCAGTACACACACAAATAAAGATAAATAATCTATCATTACATGAGGTTTTCGAATTTAAATTTCTAGGGATATATATAGATAGTAAGTTGAAATGGAAAGAACATATTGATATGGTGAAATCTAGGATATCGTTATACACAGGCATACTTTACAGACTAAGGCACTATTTGAATATAAAATGTTTACTACAAGTTTATTTTACCCTAATATATCCACATCTTTTATATTGTTCATCTTTATGGGGAGGTGCCTATAAAACCTTCATTGACAGCCTCTTTATTAGCCAGAAAAAGTTGTTACGTGTTATGTTCTTTAAAAATCGTTATGACCATACCATCAGTATTTTCCGAGACTTCAAGTTATTAAAGCTTCCAGATATCATACTCCTTCAAACCAATCTTTTTGTACATAAATCCATACACTCTTTACCTTTAGACCTTGGCTTTAGAGCAATACCCTACAATGTAACCCGAAGACCACATGATTTACGTATACCATTGTGCAGGACATCACATGCACAACAGAGTATCTTGTCAAGAGGAACTAAAAGCTGGAACTTACCAGAACATTTTATTACTGATGAAAACTTAAAATCTTTCAAACGTAACTTGATAAAAAGCATGCTTGACAAATACAATGAAAATTTATAAACTCTTTACAACCATAAATGTCATATTGTGTTTTTTTTTATTTTATGGTTATTAAGATTTTTTTTTTTTTTATGCATTTAAAATGATTGGTTTACTATTGTTAACTTCCATATTATCATCCATAAAATGTTATATTTTCAAAATGGCCTGACCAGTCCCTTGCTATGTTATTATGTATTATAGCTTTCAGGTCCTATAAAAGCTTCGGCTTATTGGACCTGGCTTTATCACTATATGTAATATGTTCATATGTACAAAACTACATGGCCAAATAAATATTCAATCCTCTCTCTCTCTCTCTCTCTCTCTCTCTCTCTCTCTCTCTTCCTCTCTCTCTCTTCTCCTCCTCTTCTCTCCTCTCTCTCTCTCTCTCTCTCTCTCTCTCTCTCTCCTCTCTCTCTCTCTCTCTCTCTCTCTCTCTCTCTCTCTCTCTCTCTCTTCTCTCTCTCTCTCTCTCCTCTCTCTCCTCTCTCTCTCTCTCTCTCTCTCTCTTCTCTCTCTCTCTCTCTCTCTCTCTCTCTCTCTCTCTCTCTCTCTTCTCTCTCTCTCTCTCTCTCTCTCTCTCTCTCAGGCAACACCTTGCCGTGTTTTGGTCACACGGACTTTCAGAGGTAGCAAGAATTTGAATGGCAATTTTGGCTTCTCAAGATGTATCTGAAGAAGCGTCTTTGGAAAAATAGGGAGAAATAGGGAGAAACTGGTTCACAAATAGGGTGGTGAATGATTGAAATGGATTCTTGTGTATGGAAGTGCGTCAGATTTATAACATTCAACATTCAACATCAAAGTGATCAATAATAAGTTGGTATCCCCTAAAAATTTTAGTTATTAATAGACCGTCAACAAAGAAAATGTATACCAGCCATAGCTCATTAAAAATTTTCTTGGTGTTTTGTATCCTTCAAATCGCTTAAAAACACGTACAAGAGTGTACAGGGCTTCACAATTCGTCTTGTAATCGGTTCTTGCCACGTTGTAGCTATGTATTTCAGCTTCTGTATATTGAATTAGAGCGTGCATTAAAAATAAATGTCAAATAATATGCGTTTGTGGTGGGAATTTGGTGACAATATTCTGGCAAGAATATTGTGGTCAAGACCAACATGCTCGTGTTCATTAGAACTCGCAATTATATCCGAGTTTGGGCCGCGTTTGCGTTGCCGGCTGTAATATTGCCAGAAAAATTGTCCGTGTGACCGCACCTTTACTCGTCGCTGATTGGATGGAGGGAAGCCGCAGAGATAAGATTCCAAGATCCTGAGACAGACAGAGACAGAGACAGAGACAGAGACAGAGACAGTAATAACAAAAGTGGAATAGTATGAGAGAGAGAGAGAGAGAGAGAGAGAGAGAGAGAGAGAGAGAGAGAGAGAGAGAGTAATAACAGAAGTGGAATAGTATGAGAGAGAGAGAGAGAGAGAGAGAGAGAGAGAGAGAGAGAGAGAGAGAGAGAGAGAGAGAGAGAGAGAGAGTAAAAACATAAGTGGAATAGTATAATAACTGAATTATGATCAACTAGCCGCAAAGCCGCCCTCCGGGCGGACTTTTTGGCTAGCTCCTGCGGAGGGCTATTGAAGGCCCACCACCTGTGTTTGGTGGGCCTTCGGCCCACCAAACACAGCTTTCTGGAGAGTGTGTTTGGTGGGCCTTCGGACCACCAAACACAGACTCTCCAGATAGCCCCTTCTAACTTTCCTGAAATCATGGATGTAGAAATGTATGTATTAACGCCTTACCCATCACCCCCCACCCATTCACTCACCCATTACCCATCACCCCCCACCCATTCACTCACCCATTACCCATCACCACACACCCATTCACTCACCCATTACCCATCACCTCCCACCTATTCCCTCACCCCCCACCCATTCACTCACCCATCACATCACACCCATTACCCATCACACCACCCATTCACTCACCCATTACCCATCACCCTACATCAAGGTTTCCTCAATTCTCGCAACCCACAGTTTTTTTTCACAATTCTCGCTAATAGGCTGCTAAAAAAAAGAAGAAAAAAAGAGGTGATCGGATCATCTCATAAGTGGGCTTAAGCGTTGCCCCTGGTCGAGCTGGTTCCAAAACTGTGCCATATGATGGGACTAGCCGCAAAGCCGCCCTCCGGGCGGACTTTTTGGCTAGCTCCTGCGGAGGGCTATTGGTGGGCCTTCGGCCCACCACCTGTGTTTGGTGGGCCCAAGGCCCACCAAACACAGACTCTCCAGATAGCCCCTTCTAACTTTCCTGAAATCATGGATGTAGGAATGTATGTATTCCCCCCACCCATTCACTCACCCATTACCCATCACCCCCCACCCATTCACTCACCCATTACCCATCACCCTCCACCCATTCCCTCACCCATCACCCATCACCCCCCACCCATTCACTCACCCATTACCCATCACCCAACCCATTCACTCACCCATTACCCATCACCCTACATCAAGGTTTCCTCAATTCTCGCAACCCACTTTTTTTTCACAATTCTCGCTAATAGGCTGCTAAAAAAAAATCTCGCTAATAGGCTGCTAAAAAAAAGAAAAAAAGTGATCGGATCATCCTATAAGTGGGCTTAAAACCTTCCCCTGCTCGACCCGGTTCCAAAAATGTGCCATATGATGGGATTGCGCCACGGGGGGCGGAACCTGGAGCGGACACACACACACACACACACACACACACACTTTCGCTTATATTATTATAGATAGGGGTACGGGGGGCGGCACCTATCGCGGACACACACACACACACACACTTTCGCTTATATAATTATTATAGATGTAAAGAAACTAAAGATGTTGATACGCAAAAGAGATGATTAGAATGGTAAAAGAAAAAAAAAGAACAATTGAAATACTAGTAAGTAAAAATTTGAAAGAGACAAAAAACGCAGGTAAAGCTACGAAAAAAGAAAGAAAAGAAGACACAAAAACTAGGATTCTGACAAAAAGGAAAGATCACATTGCAGAAAGTTACAATGAGTGAAGGGAAAAAATGAAAAAGAGGAAAGAATTTGGAGGAAAAAAGAAAGGAAAAACGGAAGAAAGAAGAATGAAGAAAAAAAGAATTTGGAGGAAAAGGAAGGAAAAAATCAGGGAAGAAAGAAGGATTAAGAGGAAGATAAAATGAGACCGTGGCCTTTGAACACCTCGGGATCTTGTCAATCTTCTCTCTCTCTCTCTCTCTCTCTCTCTCTCTCTCTCTCTCTCTCTCTCTCTCTCTCTCTCTCTCTCTCTCTCTCTCTCTCTCTCTCTCTCTCTCTCTCTCTCTCTCTCTCTCTCTCTCTTTGTTACTGCTACTCTTTCTCACTTTCATTTTTAATTTAATTTTAATTTAATTTTTAATTCAACTTTTTCTACTCGATTTCATGTCCCATTTTTCTTCATGGATTATCTTTCTCTCTTTTAATGCCTTTGCCTCCCACCTCCTTCTTTCTGTCCTCTTCTTCAGCCTCACTCCTCCTTCTCCTCCTTTTTCCACTCACTGCACATAAGAAAAGTTACTTCTGCAGTGATCTCCCTTCTCCCTTACACATGCACAGGAGTTTGGGTAAATTATTCATTCGAGTAGAACGAGAGAGAGAGAGAGAGAGAGAGAGAGAGAGAGAGAGAGAGAGAGAGAGAGAGAGAGAGAGAGAGAGAGAGAGAGAGAGAGAGACATACAAGAAAAGTAGTGTCCTCAAGAGAAATGAAGAGAATACTCGTGCTCTTTACTGAAATTAAATCTGCTCCTGGAATCTCATGGAAAAAATATGGAAGCAATTCGATGAAGAAAGAACGTGTTTAACAAGCATTCCAGAGAGAAAGGCAGAAATGTGCACACGCCTCTTGCTCCTCTTCCTTCCTCTGTCTCCTTCACTTTTTTTTTCTTTCTCTCCGTTTGCATTATGGTCGAGATAAAATGAGGTGAAATCCAACTACACTTTCATCCCTTTTTAAGCTTTCATAATGTAAATTTTTAAAGTGACTAATATTTCCACACCAGAATTACAAAGTAGAAAAAAACAAAACTCTCCATTATAATTACTTAGAATCTTAATGTCAAAGAATTCATAAATTGTAATGTTTTCTGAATTAGTATCGAAGTATTTTGATTTGATTTCGACAGATTTCTGTTTTGATTTTCTATTTCTTTGTAAATTGTGGTGAGTAACAAGTGTGGTGTGTGTGTGTGTGTGTGTGTGTGTGTGTGTGTGTGTGTGTGTGTGTGTGTTAGCAGGAAGTCACGTTGGCCCGGGTTCTTGTAAGGATTTTTTCTGCTATTGCACACTCTTAAGTGGAACCAAATCTCGTGAGCGTGATCCTGAGCAGGACGCGGGGCGGGGCGAGACGCGGGCAGGGAGACTGAGTGGCGTTAGAAAGATGGGAAGGAAGAGGAAAAGGAAGAGGAGGAGGGGGAGGAGGAGGGGTAGGAGGAGGAATAATGGGATAAGAGGAAGTGAAAGAGGAGGAAGAGTTGATGAAGATGGCAGGACTCAGGAGGAGTAGGAGTAGGAAGAGGAAAAAAAAGGAGGAGGATGAGAGGTCATACTCTGGACATGGAGGTCATACTGCCTACAGGCGCTATAGGCATAAATGTTATAAATAAAGAAAAAAAATGCGCATTTTGCCTCAGGACAGTAGGATAGGAGAGAAAAAGGGAGATGAAGTCATACTCTGGACATGGAGTTCATACTGCCTAGCGCTATAGCTACATGTTAAAGAAAAAATGCCATTTTTCTATCATACTCTTCTATTTACTCTATGTCTAGTTTTTCTATACACATCTTTCCGTTGCTTATCATGTGCAGTATTTTCCTACATTTATTACTATCATAATTATTAGGTGCAATATTTTCCCTATACTATCTTATTCTGTCGTACTCTAAGTGTATTTCTTATTGATAAAATTTTTGCATTATTTTTCTTTATCTAACTATATTTATAGCTTTATTTTAAGAAGACAACGGCGTGCATAAGACTTTTCATCACAAGAAACCATTTGCTTTAATAGAGAGAATGAGATTGCGAGATACACAGAAAATAGAACACATTTTGTAATCTTGTTTTCTCTCTTTCTATCCTTTGCTGGGCCTTCCCTTCCATTTCGCAGGACTTAATAGCCAACCATAAAAAAAATGAGGTGAGAGAGAAGCAGAAAACAAAAAAATAAATAAATAGGAAGAAAACGGGCAGCATGGATTAGAAAAAAGGCCGAAGAGGAGGAAGAAGAGGAGATGGTAGAGACGCGAGAGAAGACGAAGAAGAAGGCGGGAACAGTACGTGAGGTTTTATCCATTACGGGTCAAGGCGTCTGTGTCCAAGGCTATTAAAAAGGGGCTAAGACTGGGACCCTTTGTAACATGGCATAAAAGGTAAGAAGCTTGAGAGACTCTTAAGGAGGTGGCGTTAGGAAGGTAAGGCTGAGGGAAGGGTGTGTGTAAGGGGCAGAGGGGAGGTGGCGGGACAGATGGGTGATGGAAGGTGAGAGGGAAAGGGATGGGAGAGTGTAGGTGTGTGAGAGAACAAAAAGTTATGCAGGTTGATGTGATACTCCTAATGAAGCTCTGGTGTTAACAAAGGGGGGGGAGGGGTTGTGTGTGTGTGTGTGTGTGTGTGTGTGTGAGTGTAGTTTATCAACATAACATAAGTAATTGTAAAAGAAAATATAACATAGCTACGAAAATTCACAATAACAACTATAATGGTAACAACAATAATAACTAGGGAGGGAGGCACTCTGTAGAGCGCATACCTCCGCCCGAATGTTTCATCAAATATACGTATATATATATACATATACATATACATATACATATATATATATATATATATATATATATATATATATATATATATATATATATATATATATATATATATATATATATATTGTTACCTTCGCCAACGAAGTAACAATGATAATAGTAATGATACTAATAAAAATGACACTGACACTAATAAAAATATAATCAACAGCAAACAACAATTACAACAGTGATAACAACAACAACTAGGGGGGGGGGCACTCAGTAGAGCGCATACCTCCGCCCGAATATTTCATCAACTAGAGAGAACTGCAACTCCGAAATGCCAGTGGTCGCTGGCAGTTTTAACTCACAATTTGGTGAAAAGTTGGTCAACTTGAAAGAAAAATATGGGCTTATTCCACTGCACTTAAAACACAAAAGTATAATTTTAAGAACGATTTTCTTCTATATGTATATTGTATAGAAGCCTGAGTCTGTAAAACATGCATTTAACCAAATAACCAAGTAGGTTATAGTTGAGGAGGCGAGGTAAATGTTACTCTATGATATTATATAGTCAATAACGTATGTTTAGAAGTTATCTATACCTAGGCAGTCATATTTTCCTGTTATTATTGTGTATCAATCAGATAGAAAGCCTGGAAGTGCAATGAGTCGACGCGTGAAGTAGCAATGTTTTGATTCAATCGCCCCGCCACAATCTCTCCGCCCACCACTCCCCGCCGCGGCGTGTCGCCTCCACAATTATAACCTACATTGTCGCAGCAACAAGCCGATTTCGGCATTCTTTATTCTTCGTTTTTCCAAGGCATTGCTTATTGTATTTTGACAAGCGTTTGCCAGACGCAGCAGTACTGTCTTAGAAAACAGTGTGAACATCACCCAAATTTTACATGCCACAATATACATGTAAAAAATATATTAAGCTTTGCTACTCGAGGCGAGTAATTTGCATTAAATTGCTATTATAGAACGTTCCATCGTAATGAATGTCATCCATATAATTAGTAGAACAACAGAAGAACTATATTTTTTGGTATTCAGATGCGGTGCATCAATGTTTATCGCGAAATTAATTTATGAAAAATATTAGTCGCGGAGCCAAAACACAGTAGACCAACCTTTGAGTTAAAACTGCCAGCGACCACTGGCATTTCTCGAGTTTCAGTTCTCTCTAATTGGTTGCTATGGCAACAGTTATTATATATATATATATATATATATATATATATATATATATATATATATATATATGCACTCAGTATGAGCGCATACCTCCGGACGAATATTTCATCAATTGGTTGTCATGGCAACAGTTGTCAACAGATTTCATCCAAAATTAAATCAGTTCTTCCTTATACCAAATAGACTTGGTATACTGAGTTTGGTCCAAATCTATTGGTAACTTTTCGAGAAATCTGTACACTAACAAACAGACAGACAGACAGACAGACAGATCGGGGTGAAAACATAACCCCTCCAACTTCGTTGGCGGAGGTAATAACATAATAACAACACAGCCAGTTGTATAATTAGCACAACAGTTACGTACTCATTGAAAGTTGTCACACGCCATTGCTGAAACGCATGAACTGTATTTGTATCACTGGATTTTTAATGAAAGAGAGAGAGAGAGAGAGAGAGAGAGAGAGAGAGAGAGAGAGAGAGAGAGAGAGAGAGAGAGAGAGAGAGAGAGAGAGAGAGAGAGAGAGAGAGAGAGAGAGAGATTATTATAGTTAGGTACAAAAGAGGCTCATTCATTGCTTTCACTCCATTTGCTAACTCCTGAACCCCACCAAAGACATAAAAAAAGGGTTCCTGTAATGTTCAAGTGTTACACGTTCATAATTACATTTTTGGCCTATGTTCCTTCCTTCTCTTTCCTTCCTTTCCTTTCCTTCCCTCCTTCCCTTTCTTTCCTTCCCTCCTTTCCTTCCTTCCCTCTTTCCCTTTCCTTCCTTCCCTCCTTCCCTTTCCTTCCTTCCCTCCTTCCTTCTCTGCTTCTTCCGCCTATGTGAACCGTTTTCCACGAGTCCTCCCTACAAATGCTGGTTTTCTGCGGCAGGTGTCGAGTCGGAGTGGCGCGAGGAGCAAGGAGCCGCTCAAGGGGGGACTGCCGCAGATCAGGATCGACCAGTACCAGGAGCCCGCGTGCCGTCCTCCCCCGGTGTCCAAGCCCCCCAGGGTGCACATCAGGGAGAACAAGGTGGCGCCCCAGGTAATGTAACCCCCGTGGTGTGACCCAGGGCAAGTGTTGGCGCGCTGAGACTCCCCTGCATTCCAGAGAGAGAGAGAGAGAGAGAGAGAGAGAGAGAGAGAGCACAGTTGAAATATATGTTACGTGCATTTATATGTGTTTCTGTTATGAATGTCTGTGTGTGTATTAATGTTATGCATGTTTATATTATGTGTCTATGTGTGTGTTACGTTATGTGTGTATCTACGAGTAGGTATGTATGTGCGTTGTCATAACAATTCACTACCTCACACATTCCTTTACCCTCTCCTTCCATTTTTCCTCCAACAATTTTCTTCATATATTTTCTCAATACTTTTTTCCCCTTCCCCCCCCCCCCCCCCCCAACAAAACAACAACCTCTTTACAGAACACCTCCATCGAACCTCTACATGACCGGGAGCACACATCATCTCACGCCCTTCCTAATCGGCTTACTCTCTCTCACTCACTCACTCACTCACGCTCCTGCAGTTACCCAGTTACAAGAGCCAACACGTTGAGTTAAGGGGAGCGTCCGGCACAGATATTGAATAAAATCGGGAAAAAATGAAAATATCTGAAAACTTTCCTGAGTAATGGCATGGTATTTAGCAGTAACCTATTGGTGTTTTAGCGCAAAATTCCTATTATTTACGTAGTTATAGCTGTTTTTGTCTTCACCCCTTTAAAAGAACAACACTCCTAACCGCTAGAGATACATAAGATGTGTTAGGAGACTGTTATAGTATAGGTGTATAGGCTATAGTATAGTGTTTATATTGAAGGCTTTCTGTTAAGTGACTGTTATAGTATAGGTGTATAGTATTAGGTGCATAGTCTATAGTGTTTATATTGAAGGCTTTGTGTTAAGTGACTGTTATAGTACAGGTGTATAGTATTAGGTGCATAGTCTATAGTGTTTATAGTGAAGGCTTTGTGAATGAGAAGGTCGCCGTTGCTGCTGTTTTCGTTGGTTTCATGTTTAATACAGGTTTATGATCAGGTGCAGACGGGTAACAAAATATTTTAATAGTGATGGAAGCTTGGCAGTGAAGGGAGGAGTGGGAAGCATATGAGGGGAATGATGGGGGTAGTTTGAGGGGACTTGGTAGAAGGGGTGGTTTCGTCTATGCCTCTATGGTGACTGTATATATAGTGTGAGGGTTGAATAATTGGAGGCTGCGAAGTGGACGTTTCCATATACATATAGGCTCGATTTTCCCTTTAATAAACGTATGGAATTTGATCTCTTAATAAAACTTTCGTCTTTCCGTTTAACTTTATACGGAGCGGCAATAATAACTTTTTTTCTTCCCTTGTCGATTTTTTGGGGAGTATTGTGACACTTTCTATAACTTTGCCGATCAAAATAGATTATGACAAAAAGTAAAAGGTATTAAAAACAGTTAATTATCGGTGAAACTAGACTTTTTTAATAAGTTTTCTTTTTCTTGTCTTAGCAAAATGAAGGCTGGAAGAAAGGAAGGAATGAAGGAAGGAATGTCCACCTCCATTGCACTTATCTTTTTATACATTCATTTACTCATCTAATCTCCATCTCATCTTCACATTATTTACAAGGCAGCCACATTATCAACACCTCAAGTGAATACATTACCACATAACTACATAAGAAAAGATGAAAGCTGCCGGACCTATATGTAAAAAAGTATACCACGGAGGACACAAAACAAGAACACAGGGGATGAAGAGGAAGAGGAAGAAACGAAAAGTTATACTGAGTAAGAAGGTTCCCCAAGGAGGGCAGAGCGAAGACCGTCCTTCATCTTATTTCAGAAGTCTTTCAGAGGAACCGAAAGTCGAGGCAAAGACGAATACCTTATGGAGAGAGAGAGAGAGAGAGAGAGAGAGAGAGAGAGAGAGAGAGAGAGAGAGAGAGAGAGAGAGAGAGAGAGAGAGAGAGAGTAGTAAGGGGATATACTTGCTAAGCCCTTCGGTACAGCCACAAGTGATGCTATTATGGAGGCGCCGCTGTACACCTTCCCGTCCACACAGCCTTCACCCTAAACACTCTACACACACACACACACACACACACACACACACACACACACACACACACACACACACACACACACACACACACACACACACACACACACACACACACACACACACACACACACACACACACACACACACATAGAAACACTTTCAAACACACGCAGGAAGTAAAACACATAAAAATAAAAGACAAGAAAAAATGAAGCTGAAAAAAAAGATTACATAAAGTATTATAATTACCCAAAAAACATATTCGAGAAGTAAAACACATAAAAACAAAGACAAGAAAAAAAAGCTAAAAGAATGTGAAAAAAGTATCATTATCTGAAACACTATAGAAGTAACAAATAAATAAATACTGATGCTACATACTACCCAAGAATAACTATGAAACACTCTATGGTAAACAAAAACAATTATTAACACTCCGCCGTGCTACACACAAAATACTACATTTGTGCGAATGCGAGAGGTAAATCAACTTTTCTATTTGCTTTCTTTACTCGCGACAAGAAGTGAACGATGCTATATAATATATATATAGTATATACGTTCATACATACAGCTTCCTCGTAAGTACCTCGTAAGTAAATCATAAGTGTTGTTTTTATTCATACGAATAAGACAAAACCAACAGTATCTAAGTGGAACACACCCTCTTTAGGTAACTCGATCAGGAATGTAAGAGAAAGAGCGAGAGCGAGAGCGAGAGCGAGAGAGAGAGAGAGGGAGAGAGTCAGAACAACGTGAGTTTTGGGGAAAGGAAGTTTGCCCGATTCTAAGAAAGGAGCGAAGAAAGGACGGAAAGAAATGGACTAACAGCATTCTAGCAGGGTTAAGGAGCCCTAAGAGGGAGTCCATTTCTTAGGCGTGAAACCTTGCCTTGACCATTTCCATATTGCCACACACGCCTCACTTCCTTGTTTCTTCGTAGGAATATATGTTTTTATTCCTTTAACTATTTATATCCTTATTATCATCCCGTTGTCCTCCTTTTCGTCTTGTACTTCCTATTCTGCTTAAGTAACAACAATTATAATTAATAATAACAACAATAATAATAAATAATAATAATGAAAACAATTACCATTAGTTTTAAATATTAAAAATATTATAAAAGACAGTATCCTTATCCTTAGGCTTATGACGATATGAGTGAAGCGGCGTCTTGTAACACTTGACGATGGCGGACACACACACACACACTCCGTATGTAGTGGTTAGCACGCTCGGTTCACAACCGAGAAGTCCCGGGTTCGATCCCCGGGCGGAGCGGAAACAGATAGGTTGTTTCCTTAAAACCCGAGCCCCTGTCCACCCAGCAGTGAATGGGTACCGGGTGTTAGCCGGGGTTTGTGACCTGCTCTCCGGGGTGCTGGTTTCGGCCAACACTAAGCACTAAAGATGAATGATAAAAATATTGGTATGGAGACGGGGCCACACGAGCATTGCTGTAAAATACAACTAGATGAATACACGCACACACACCAAGCGGTCACGTGTCCCAAGTTTTTATGTCATTGAAAGGACGATTTAATAGGAAAGTTCTGTGATCCCCGCCAGATCCTTGAAGAGACAGTCGCAAGGATCCATACGTAAAAAAAATTAATAATAATAATAATAAACAATAAATAATAAATAATAAAAATAATAAATAAAAATAATAAACAAAAACACTCGTTCGATTAACTGATAACAGATAACTTGCCTCATTCGACTCGTCAAAGCAATTACTTATTACGAGCGAGCGCGAAGCGCTCGCGAGTCCTCGGTGGATACAGGATTTTTCTCACTTATGCGGCCGACCCGGCCCGGCCCGACCGTCACGCTTTTCAGGAGCTTATATCTTTAGAATCCCGCTTCCGATTGACAAGCGGTTTTCGCCATCTGATAGCCCCAACCAATCCCTTTTGTGCTTGACATGTTTTGTCTCACGTGAGGGGTCAGCCTGGCGCGTGGCGCGTGCCGCGTGAGAGGTGTCAGACAACGTTATCTTGCTATAGCTGAGAAACGGCTGTACCGATCGACTAAGTTGAAATTTGGTGTGTGGTTTGAGTCCACACACCTAGCAATGTCACACAGGTCAAGCTCCGGGTGACGCCGCACGTGCGCACGTGCGGCGGGTTTCTACGGGCTCGCTCGTCCTTCGCCGATTAACCCTTAACAAGCTAAGGGTATGCTTTATACACCTAAGCCCTGGGCGAAGGGTATGGTCATTTTGACGACCCTTGCAAAAATCGATAAAAACTACATCAGCGTGTAGGGAATGTTGTAGCACACCCGGCCATATATATTTGACCCCCAAAATATGTCTGGGGTGGGTGGGGGGGCGGTCCGTAGTTGAAAAATGTGGCGCGAACTGCATCGTATGGCTAGATTGGTGTCGCGCGGCGAGTTTTCCCGGGCGAATATCCGCCCGTATACGCTATGGCATAGACCACTGTATACCTGGACTGTTCACGCGACAATGTTTTGAATTGCTGGGCTGCATAGGGGCCTGCGGGGCGCCCGACAAAGAGATATAGTGGTCTATGGACTATCATATAGACTGGTTTATCAGTATATATGGTATACTGTAATCTTCGTAAATGTTTGTTCTATAATATTATCAAATAAAAAACAGTAAAACACGCTAAAGAAATGCCATTACGAGACTATGAAGAAATATGCATGAACTAAATATTCACTTAACTCTTCGCCATTTAAAACTTTGCGAGTCAACTTTTATCATGAAGGGTATCAATAGAAGCGCAATTTTATTAGCTTTCCATTGATGTATTTCGTTATCTGATAAATTAATTAGAACCATGCATAAATTAGCGTTAAATAAATAAATAAAATCAATCGGGTAATTTTCCCGATTGATGATGTTATTTATTTACTTGTATATTTAGTTTTCTGATAAATGAATTAGTACCATGTATAAATTAGCGTTGCCTAAATAAATAACCTCATCAATCGGGAAAATGACCCGATTGATGATTTTATTTATTTAGTTAACGCTAATTTATGCATGGTTCTAATTCATATATCAGATAACGAAATATAGCAATGGAAAGCTAATAAAATTGCGCTTCTATTGATACCCTTCATGATAAAAGTTGACTCGCAAAGTTTTAAATGGCGAAGAGTTGAAGTGTTCATGCATATTTTCTTCATAGTCTCGTAATGGCATTTCTTTAGCGTGTTTTACTGTTTTTTTATTTGATAATATTATAGAACAAACATTTACGAAGATTACAGTATATCATATATACTGATAAACCAGTCTATATGATCCGTATATATATATATATATGAATCCGAGCGGCCCTCCGACTTCGGGCCCTTGCGCGACAGGCCGATATTCCGTGCGCAGTCCAGGTATATAGTGGTCTATGGGTTAGAGCGAATATCGCGTATATCTCGCATGCGCTCGCATATGCTCTCGCATATCTCGAGTTGCCATGTTGTACTACACACACACCAATTTGTAGCCGCCTGGGTTAAAGCCCGCGGTTTTGGTATACCTTTAAAAACCCCGCTCTTAACAGGCCACCCGCAGCCCACCAGAGAAACCTCTTAAGAGTCCACCCGCAGCCCATGGGTTAAGGCGTCTTACTGGTCTTTACATACGAAAAAAAAGCTATCTGTGTGAACACATTTGCAGACAAGGCAACAAGAGCTAATAGAGTCTGCCATCTTAACCTATCGATTATTATCTTCCTTAACAGCAACAAATCCAAAAAAACTAACCTAATTAGCTACATAACTAACTGACATTTATTTTTACGATTTTAACCACAAAAAACATCACCGCAATAGGCTCAAACGTAAAGAAAATGAGAGAGAAAAAAGAGAAAATATACGATGAATTCTGGTTTTTGGACGCCTTCCTAACACTCCTAACCACCACACACACACACACTCCTGGTACATCCACTGCCACACCACAGAACACCAACACCCATCACCCCTTCTATACATACCCTTCCCTTCCCACCCTCCCTTCAAAAAAATTGTAGGTAGTTAGCCATAGAATTACTAAAAGTAAATGAATATACCAAATTAGTTAGTCGACAAGGATACTAAACAGGTCATATCTATAAAATATTGCTTATATACACTACAAATCGTCTAATGGTAGCCAAATTAAAATGGAAATTACGTTCTGGGTTTCAAGGGGTTAAGCCATCACAGAGAGCCATGGGAGGAAGGCCCATCACCCCTTCTATACATACCCTTCCTTTTCCCCCCCTGCCTCCCTTCACCCATCACAGAAAGCCATGGGAGGAGGCCCATCACCCCTTCTATACATACCCTTCCCCTTTCCCCTTTCCCTTCCCCGCCTCCCCTTTACCCATCACAGAGAGCCATGGGAGAAAGGCCCATCACCCCTTCTATACATACCCTTCCCTTCCCTTCCCTTCCCTGCCTCCCTTCAGCCATCACAGAAAGCCATGGGAGGAAGGCCCATCACCCCTTCTATACATACCCTTCCCTTCCCTTCCCTTCCCTGCCTCCCTTCAGCCATCACAGAGAGCCATGGGAGGAAGGCCCATCCCCTTCTATACATACCCTTCCTTCCCTTTCCCCGCCTCCCTTTACCCCATCACAGAGAGCCATGGGGGGAAGGCCCATCACCCCTTCTATACATACCCTTTTCCCCTTTCCCCTTTCCCCGCCTCCCTTCACCCATCACAGAAAGCCATGGGAGGAAGGCCCATCACCCCTTCTATACATACCCTTTCCCCTTCCCCTTTCCGTTCCCTGCCTCCCTTCAGCCATCACAGAGACCATGGGGGGAAAGGGCCCCATCCCCCCTTTCTATACATCCCCTTCCCCTTTCCCTTTTGCCTCCCTTCACCCATCACAGAAGCCATGGGGGGAAAGGGCCCCATCACCCCTTCTATACATACCCTTCCCTTCCCCTTCCTTCCTGCCTCCCTTCACCATCACAGAGAGCCATGGGAGGAGGCCCATCCCCCCTTTTATACATACCTTCCCTTCCCTTCCCTGCCTCCCTTCACCCATCACAGAAAGCCAGGGGAGGAAGGCCCATCACCCTTCTATACAAAACCCTTCCCTTCCCCTTCCCGCCCGCCCCCTTCAGCCATCACAGAGAGCCATGGGGGAACCCCCCTCCCCTTCATACATACCCCCCCCTTCCCCTTTCCCCGCCCCCTTCACCCATCACAGAAAGAGGAAAGGCCCATCACCCTTCTAACTACCCTTTCCCCCTTCCCTTCCCGTTCCCTGCCCCCTTCACTCACGAGACCCATGGGGAAGGAATCCCCCCCTCTATACTCCCCTTTCCCCTTCCCCTTCCCTGCCTCCCTTACCCATCACAGAAAGCCGGGGAGGAAGGCCCTCACCCCTTTATACATCCCTTTCCCCTTCCTTCCGTTCCCTCCCTCCCTTCAGCCACACAGGGCCAGGGGGGAAGGCCCATCCCCCCCTTCTTACAACCCCCCCTTCCCCTTCCCTGCCCCCTTCACCCATACAGAAAGCCAGGGGGGAAGGCCCATCACCCCTTTTTTAACATCCTTCCCTTCCCTTCCGTTCCTGCCTCCCTTCAGCCTCCAGGAGCCAGGGGGGAAAGGGCCCCATCACCCCTTCATACATACCTTCCCTTCCCTTTCCCTCCTCCCTTCCCCCTCACAGAAAGCCATGGGGGGAAAGGGCCCCACCCCCCCTTTCTAACATCCCCTTCCCTTCCTTCCCGTTCCCTGCCTCCCTCACCCATCACAGAGAGCCGGGGGGAAAGGGCCCCATCCCCCCTTCTATACCCCCCTTTCCCCCTTCCCTTCCCCGCCCCCTTCACCCTCCAGAAACCCATGGGGGGAAAGGGCCCCCACCCCTTCTATACATACCTTCCCTTCCCTTCCGCCCCCTCCCTCCCTTCAGGCCATCACAGAGAGCCATGGGAGGAAGGCCCATCCCCCCTTTTAAACATACCCTTCCCTTTCCCTTCCTGCCCCCCTTCCCCCTCACAGAAAGCCGGGGAGGAAGGGCCCCATCCCCCCTTCTATACATCCCCTTCCCCTTCCCCTTCCTTCCCTGCCTCCTTCAGCCATACAGAGACCCATGGGAGGAAGGCCCTCACCCCTTCTATACATCCCTTCCCTTTCCCTTCCCTGCCTCCTTCAACCCATCCAGAAAACCCATGGGGGGGAAGGCCCATCACCCTTCTATACATAGTCCCCTCCCTTTCCTTTCCCCCTGCCCCCCTTTACCATCACGGGAGGCCATGGGAGGAAGGGGACGAAGGAGGACGCGGGGACAAGTGGTTGAGTCACACACAAACACTGGTAGGCGGTTTATACATTATAGATCCCCGTCCATTAAGGGACGCCGGTAGGAGATCTCCGAATAATTTAAAAGTGTATAGATGCACAGTTGGTGGTGGGGTGGTGGGGGCGGCTTGGTCAATAGGTGAAGATATAGGTTTGGGGGAGTAGAGACAAAGAAAAGCAAAAAGTGAAGAAAAAAGATAGAAAAAAGACCCGAAAAATTTGGGAGCAAAGGAAGGAGAGAAAAAAAAAGTAAGAAGTTTTTGGGCTGTGAAAAAAAAAATATAGTCGAGGTGAAAAAAACATGGGCCATGTGTCCAGAAGGGTATCATATTTCATTATACTACGAGGTGCGTGGGCGGCCATGCGACATACTATTTTTGGTATAAAAAAAAGATAGAGTAAAAATAGAAATATAGAAAGATTAAAATAGAGGAAAGAGTAAATAGAGATAAAAATAGTGGTAGGCCTACCTTATTTTTTTAGTAATGTTTCGGGGGAAAGGCACGTTTTGGGACATCATCAGATTGCAAAGTATACATACAGGTATAAAAAAAAATAGCAGGTCTGATTTTTTGTAACATTAACGCTGAAGGTTATGTTAGTAATATAGGCCAAATTAAAGCAGTACAGCGAATGTTGGTTTTTTTTCATATCAATAAAAATAATTAACAAAAAAAGGGAAAAAAAGTAGATTGATTTAAAAAAAAGTTCCCCAAGTAATTTTAAAGGTATAATGGTTAAACAAATTAAAAAAACCTAAAAAAATTCTTACATATAGATGATGATGATAAAGGGACGACATAAAAAACAAAATTTAATTTTGAAAAAAAATGAACCTATATATAAATAAAAGGGAGATGGGATCAAGCTATTTTCCCGATTATTTTATCCCTGCTTTTATCTTTTTGTTTTATTTTATGATTTTGAGCGTGTTTTCCTAAGGAAATTCTTACTCTGGTCCTCCTTCGCTGTGCTTGTTTGTTATATTGGTTTGTTTTCCCTTTGTGTTTGTTATCGACACGACAGGCTCGGCATTCCCTCTCCTGAACACCTCTACTTTAAAACGTGTGTGTGTGTGTGTGTGTGTGTGTGTGTGTGTGTGTGTGGAGATACCTGTTGTTATATTTGTTGTTGTCATTGATGTTGCTATCATTATTATTACCATTATTATTGTTGTTGTTGCTGCTGCTGTTGCTGTTTATACTACCACTTCTATTATTACTACTACTACCAATACCAGTACTGTTGCTACTACTTTACTACTACTGCTGCTATTATTACTACTGCTTTTACTACATTTTTAACGACCATCACTACAACTACAATTAATCGAAATGACCAAGTCTTCATTACCACTCGCCTCAGACGTCCACAAAACAAATATACTACAATGACAAAAAGGAACTACCAGACACACCACACACACACACACACAGAGTACACTAAGATCCCCATTATCATTCCTTCGAGGTCTGGCGTGCTATCGCTTTCCTATGCTACGTTTCCAATGTTTCCTTAAGAGTCTATCTCACGCCCCACCTCGCCGCTGCTATCGCACTACAGCACTTTAATAATCTTGTGTTTATATAACTATTATACGACTATGTAATTAACGCTATTCTCCTATTAATTCCTAACTACCGACCACCTGATTTTGTAAGGGTCTATGTAATTAATGCTATTCTTCTATTAATTCCTAACTACCTAGCACCTGTTTTTTAAAGGGTCTATGTTTATGTAATTGATGCTATTATCCTATTATATCCTGTAAATAACTACCTACCACCTGGTTTTTTAAGGGTCTATGTAATTTATGATATTCCCCTATTACTTAATTCCTAACTACCTATCACTTGTTTTTCAAGGGTAGGTACTATGTATGGATAAAATGTGTCTATGTGTCTCATACGTGTTTTGTGTATGGTTAGTACGTGTTGTTTATGTGTTTGTTCGGTGCGTATTAATTGTATTCTTGTGTTGTTTGTGTGGTCTGTACTTGAAGTGTTACAAGTGTTCTGGTTTTTGTGTATTTTTGTGTTTGTATGAATAGGTGTGTTTGATGGTTACTGGTGCTACTGTGGTTATATTGGTGTAGTGTTACTATTGTTTGTTTTTTCCTTTGTGCGTGTGCGTGTGCGTGTGCGTGTGTGCTTTATAGCCCCGAATGGAGTGCAAATGAAAGGAAAACTTCGAAACAACGCAAAAGAGAGAGAGATAGAGAGAGATGCATGCGTGGCTACCCGACCATCAGCGCTATAGAATTAAACCTGCAGCGGCTTGAACCAATGTATCTTTTTTTTTATTTCTTCAACCCTTGCACCTCACATTTTACCACCAAAATCCTGGCAGAGAGAGAGAGAGAGAGAGAGAGAGGAGAGAGAAAAGAGAGAGAGAAGAGAGAAGAGAGAAGAGAGAGAGAGAGAGAGAGAGAGAGAGAGAGAGAGAAGAGAGAGAGAGAGAGAGAGAGAGAGAGAGAGAGAGAGAGAGAGAGAGAGAGAGAGAGAGAGAGAGAGAGAGAGAGAGAGAGAGAGAGAGAGAGAGAGAGAGAGAGAGGAGAGAGAGAGAGAGAGAGAGAGAGAGAGAGAGAGAGAGAGAGAGAGAGAGAGAGAGAGAGGAGAGAGATATTAAGTCCTCCATTTTAAAATAATGCACTTCAAAACTTGATTAATAAATGAACAAGGAAAGTAGGGAGAGAAGGGGAAGGAAGGGAAGGGAGGGGAAGGAGAATAGAGTATAGAAGGGTGAGGAGAGAGTGGGCAGAGGGAGAGGAGAGGGGAGGAGAAGAGAGGGAGGAGAGAGAGGGGAAAGGAGAGAGGGCTAAGGGAGAGGGAGAATAGAGTGTACAAGGAGAAAAAGTCAGGTTAAAGTGATGTAACAAATTTTGTTATTTGTTAAGAACGATTGAGGAGCCATAAAAGTGTAAGTATGATAGAAAGAAGGGATGTTTAGGCTTGGAAAGGTTGGGGACTCTCTCTCTCTCTCTCTCTCTCTCTCTCTCTCTCTCTCTCCATTTGCCTCATCTCCCTCTCTTCTTTTCTCATTTTTCCTCCTTCCTCATACCTATCACCATATCTCCTCTCTTCCCTTCACTCCATTGCACACTTTCACTCTCACACTTTGTTTCTTCAACACTTTTCACACTCAAACACACTCACTTATTTGAATATAGAACAAAATCACCCAAAACTGTAATGAATATTTTTGATAAACCTGAAAAAAATGAATACACAACCATATTGTTTTTCACTATCTTATTAAGCCAATGAACACATTAAGGGGGGCTTCCACTGATTATGGCCAAAATATCGTTTTTTCTAAAATATTCATGCTAGTGTATCTCGTCATCCCGCGTGGTCTCCGTAAGTCTGCCACGTGTACGACTCATACAGCGCCCTTTAAAATTTAAATCCCGCGGCGTGTGCCACGCCCCCTTCCCACTCAGCGTTGCTTATTCGCTTTATTTCTTCATTATTTTCATGTTTTTTTTCTCCGATTTTTTCCCCGATTTTTTTGTGCTACGATACTGTACGATATGTTAGGTTGCCTCTGGCAGTGTCCGCACCACCCTGTTGCCGGCCCCGGGCCCTCAGTTACCCGTATCGATCGAAGGAGGCGCACGCGCTGTCTGTACGGGGATAGACGCTCAGTGACACCTTCAGACACACCTTGTGCCTTTACCCGCTATTTTTTTTACTGTTAACTACAACCATGCCTCTCGTAAGTAAAAAGCGGAAGTTACTGATGGAAAAGGAATTCTAGCTGAAATTCAAGTGACCTCAGGCTGACCCCAAGTGACCTCTGACTGACCTCTGGTAACCTCTGACTGACCCTTGACTTCAGAATACGTATCAGGTATGTCAGAAATATATACAAGTACATTTTTATAGTTATTAACATTGCATTATTGTAGATACAGCTAATTATAACTTTGATCACGTTTTTCCCACAACTGAATTTTTTCATATTTGAAGTCTAATAAATCTGAATTGCTTCTACCAAAATGAATATTTCTTGTTGGATACTGATCGTGATGCAACTCTACAAATCTGTTAAGATAGTTTTCACCTAGAGATAATGTGTAATTTTTGACGAATATTTTAAGAGAACTTTAAATTGATTTTCACTAAATTTTATCCTTCATTTTCATTATTTTTGCCCATGCTTATTATTTTTTTACACACTTATCTTTCACAATTATTTATTCAGATGTCTTGATTTTGAGGTTTATAGGAAACAGCTTTACTCCTTTAGAATTGTTAGCTATTACTTTATTTTATAGAACTTTGAAAACTAAAAAAAAAAAAATTTGTAGTTCGTAATTTTCATGAGATTTCCTTGAAACCTGATACATAGCATTGCTATATCAAACAAAAAAAAATGTGCATCAAACAAAAAAAAATGAATATAATCAAACATGAAATAAAAAAGTTATACTGAAAAAATCGAATACTTGCTGGCGCAGTGGGAAGGCCCCCTTAAGTACAAAGAAAATTGCATGATAGATATAATAACAGGTTTTTAAAGAGGAAAGAAGTAAGACGAAAGAAGCAATAAAAAGGGGGAAAGGAGAAAGAAGCAAGACGAAAGAAACAAGAAAAATGGGGAAAGCAAGAAGTAGGAAGACGAAAGAAGAAAGAAGGAAAAAAAAGAAAAAAAGGGGAAGGACCGGCAACTTTTTTTATTTTTCCTCCCTGCTTTAAGTTGAACAGTATCACGACGGTTTATAATTAGTTTAACAAGGCAACTTTCGAGCGTGCAAACCATTAATGCAATCACAAGTACTTACATGAGAGGTTTCCAATGTGAACAGTCCGCCGATCATTTGCTAATCGCTTAAAAGGCTTTTCCACTCTATTCCAAGTGTAGTATTTGCATTAAGCGGCCCAAATTTGGTGACTCGGATAATGGGTCTTTTGTTTTATTAGTATGTGGCTTGCATTTTATCTCTTTCATTTTCCTGATCTATTTTTTATGTTCTTCTTTTGTATTTTTTTTCTCATCTTTTTCGTGTTTTCTTATTCTTTTTTTCTATTTCTTCTTTCCTCCTTCTCCTACTTATACTAATACTAATCCTTCTACCCTCCTCTTCCTCTTCGTCCATTTACTTCTTCTTCTTCTGGACATATTATAAACATAGTGACGGTTTCATGAATCCACAATAATAGTTTGAGCTTGCCGTAACATCTTTATTTCTGACATTTCGACCTATGAAATGTCAGTCTTAATTATACAAGTCAACAAAGGAACAAATCCTCCTAAATAATACATATGACATAATTATCACCAGTCTTTCATATAAGGTCGTCAAACAAAACAAAAATAAATTTACAACGTTAGCTCCCCAGTCACTTGTGGATTCCACTCAACTTCTCTAAATAATGCATCGACATCACTGACAATGTCGACGATTCAGAAATAATAAATAATCTAACACCAACTGTACAACAAACTAAATGGGCATGTAGTAGTTTAACTTTTCGTAAATGAAACCAAATCATCCCCATAAATAGAATATCATTAACATTTTATCATTCGCTAACATAAGAAACGCACTCCTATTCATTAACATAGATATATACACTCATATGTACTCGCCAACAAATGCAGCCCTAGTTAGTAATCCATGGTTGTACCTCACCGTACACTTTACAGGTAGCGACTGACAGAGAAGCGCTCTGAAGGGAACGAGAAAACATTCCATTCCTCACTAAATGACGGTGGGGATACAATACTTCAAAACTCGAAACTGTAACAATACTTTTTAGGTAGTCTAACAATAACAGTAACCACCAATTATTATTAATTATTAATGACCGGACAACTATCAGAATTAATGATGATACAGTGACGAATCAAAAAGAAAAAGGAAATAGAAAATCAGCCAATTATCGCTATTCATCAACTTTAACGCATCAATTAAATCACAGCCATAATCATAATTTAATCAGACTAATCAAACTCCAGCAAAACAATATTATCATGTGATTTTCCTACGAACGTCAAATGCAGAGCTACAATTCTTACGTACCTCTATTTTTTTTTTCTCTCTCTCTCTCTCTCTCTCTCTCTCTCTCTCTCTCTCTCTCTCTCTCTCTCTCTGGCAACACATGATAGTCGTAATTAATTACTGTTATGTCTGTTCTCCTTGGTCTTGCTGTGAATTACGGAAGGAAAATGAACATGATGAACATAATTACTAACAGGAGGAGGAGGAGGAGGAGGAATACAAAGGAAACACAAACAGCAACAGACTATTAGGTCCTTACATGGTTGTTTGATTTTAGGAGGAGGAGGAGGAGGAGGAGGAGGAAGGAAGGATGATGATGATTGATGCTGATGATGATGATGATGAGGAGGAGGAGGAGGAAGAGGAGGGAAGAGGAAGAGGAGGAGGAAAAAGAGAAGGAAGACAGACTAAAGACAAATAAAAAAAATACTAGATAGGAAGAACGAAATGAACAGAGAAACGAACAAAAAATATTGAAAATGAAAACAGAAGAAATAGAATCAACATAATACGTCAAGAAAAAGAAAGAAAGAGAGAGAGAGAGGGGAGAGAGAGAGAGAGAGAGAGAGAGAGGAAAAGAGAGACTGGAGCGAGAGAGAGAGAGAGAAGGAGGAGGGGAAAAGAGAGAGAGAGAGAGGAGAGAGAGAGAGAGAGGATAACAATGACGAATGAAGTAATTAAATGTAAAATCACAACAAATAATCAAGGATAAGGAAAGAATATAACAAGTGGAAAGAGAAAGTGAAGAGTAGAAAAAAGAAGGAAAGAGTAAATACGAATAAAGAGCAGAAAAGAAAACCAAGAGAAAATATCGCAGGGAAGAGAAACACACACACACACACACACACACACACACACACACACACACACAACACACACACACACGCGATAGGAGGGGGTGTATAATTGTGTAATCAGACTATGTAAAATCGAGGGAAACGAAATAGATAAAAAAAAGGAAAAAATGAAATAATTGAAGAGGAAACAGAAAACGAGATGTCACAAAAATCTAAATGAGGGAAGGGAAAACTAATGCAAAAAAATGTAATGTTGACAGCTATACAAGAAACAATTAAATAGAGTAATAGAATAATAACATAGAAGAAGAAGAAGAAGAAGAAGAAGAAGAATACAAGAAAATAACGTACAGAAAAATATGTACAAATGAGCAGAAGGGAAGAAAGAAGAGAAAACTAATTAGATATATGATGAAAAAGGCGGAAATACACGAAATGAAGAGAAGAGGATAAAGTAGAAGAGGAAATGGGAAAAATAATGAAACGAAGAGGAAAAGAAGAAGAGGAGGAGGAGGGGGAGGGGGAGGAGGACAAAGGTAAGGTAAAGATGGGAGCATACGCTAAGCTGCGCGTGGCATGCGGTGCTCATCTCCGTGGCATTAGCCCTTAGAGCCGTGGTGGGTGAGAAAACCCCTTACCCGGGACCAGGGTAGTGTGACTCCCGGGTTACCACAGTTACCTTCCCCAGGTTACCCCAGGTACCCATTTATCAACCCCGAAAGGAGAGAAGAACAGCTAGGTAGGCTGGTCACCGACTTGCTCTGGCCCGGGATCGAACCAGGGCCCGCAGATTTGTAGCCAGGCACGCTAACCACTGCACCACGGAGACGACAGGAGGACAAAGAAGACAAAGAAGACAGATATATTGGCAAACGTGTCATTTTCAACATTTATTCCAAGTCTAACAATGCCGTTCAGTATTTATGTATCGGAACTGACCTGGCTTGAAGGACCCGAAAAATGACCTTCTTTCCCACATGACCTTACAACTCTCCCTAAACCCTAAACAACTTGACCCTATTTTTCTCTCTCTCTCTCTCTCTCTCTCTCTCTCTCTCTCTCTCTCTCTCTCTCTCTCCCTCTCTCTCTCTCTCTCTCTCTCTCTCTCTCTCTCTCTCTCTCTCTCCTCTCTCTCTCTCTCTCTCTCTCTCTCTCTCTCTCTCTCTCTCTCTCTCTCTCTCTCTCTCTCTCTCTCTCTCTCTCTCTCTCTCTCTCTCTCTCTCTCTCTCTATCTCCTTTGCTTCCCTCCCCTCACATTTATTTCTCTCTCTCCATCTCTTTGCCTTGCCTCTCCACCATTTGCTTTATTTTTTTTGTTTCTGTTGCTTTCCTCTACTTTTTTTTCTTTATTGATTTTTTATATCTTGTTTGTTTTTTACTCTTGTTTCCGTATCCACCCTTTTTGTAATTTTTTTTTTCTTTCTCTCTCTCTCTCTCCCCTTTTCACCTTTCCTCCCCTCATACTGGGCTCCAAAACGCCGGAATAAGGGAAATAGGAGGTAAAAAACAGACCGGCCCCAGGGAAAGATTAGAGAAAGAGAACACGTGATAAAAAATATATATATGGGACGGAAATTGGAAAAAAGGAAGTTATCGAAGTTATGGTGGGGTCACACTGGCCTTATTTAACCGCACGCAAGGCCGCGCAAGGGGGAAAAAATTGACCCACGGAAAGTCTTATAAAAGTATGCGGATTATGCAAATATTTCATTTATTGCACTTATGTCTACGTATGGTCACGCAATGTTTCGTACAGTCTGCGGAAACCTTGCGTAAGTCCCTCAAAATGCCTCAAAGTGGACGGAAATTTGTACTTATGCTTACGTAATTTTGAACAAGTCTGCGCAAGGTTACTGTTTTCCACGCAAAGGAACCTAAAAATACATTTGTTTACGTAATTTGTGTGCGTATGCAAACTTATGTTTGCGCAGGCTTACGGAAGCAGGCGCATGTTTCCGGACGGTTACAGAAGATTACGTAGTGCTCTGCGCAAGTTTACGTAAATTTACGACTATAAATACCGTGGCATTTCAGCAGATCGACACAACTTTCGAAACTTCAGATCCAGTAACAACCTACGACCTCATGATTCAGCTATAAACAAAAATTTTGATATTTCTAAGTTTCTAAATAAATTTCACTTCAACTCTACACCAGAACTACACCACAACTATACAATTTCAACTATGCCACCTAAGAAGTCAACCAGAGGCAGAGGCTGCAAAGCTACTTCCATGTCTTCCAGATCCAGAGCTACTAAGCAGGAAGAACATCATACTTCGCCAGATGTTACTCCACCTGTCTCTCCCCCAAGCTCTCCTGACCGGGTATCTCAACCTCCTTGTGAAAACAGCCTACAGAAAAAGTCATCACAGTCATCACAGCCTCCTAAGCCTAAGAGACAGCGCGTCAACTGGGAGAATTCTGAGGGAGATGTCATCGACCAGGCCAGGCTCCCTGATGCTGTTGAAAATTCATTAATAGAGTGGTACCGTGACTCTCCTGTCTTGCACGACAAACTCCATGAGGATGGCATGAAGAAAAAAGTCAGAGATGCTCGGATTCAGGAGGGTGCTGAGGCTCACAAGATTTAATTTGCTCGCCTAGATAAATGGATAAACAATGTGAGAGATACCTACATCAGAGTCAGGCGCGACAAACCAAGTGGATGCTGAAATGATTTAATATTCAAGAATACATTATAACATTCCCAAAGCAGCACGCATATATATAAACATCTTCCCTCCTTCGAATATTTAATGTGTTCCGAAATCAATGGCCATTATAATAGGATGGATAATGCAGATTCTTATGCATTTTAGATTGCCAGTTATGTTATGAAGAAAGAGAAGAGAGGAAGCAATGGAGAGACGTATCATTATTCTGGGAAAACTTATCACTCTGGTAATACTGTCAAAGCCTCCGATCCTACCAGCGTAAAATAAACATGATCTTTCGGAAGAAGTAATCGTATTTTATGGTTACAAAGTGTGTCTATTACCTTAAAATATTCATGTAAACAAAATGAAGATGCTTAATAATAATAGTATAAATAATGTTATTCTCACCCGAAGGCATACAGGAAAAACAACAACAACATAATATACAGACATGAGGGAATGAACTTCAGTACTAACGCAAATAAAAGATAATATATACATGTGGGTAATATATACACTGCATATATACACTGCTTAAAGTAATCGTCCAAACCCATTTTTTTGCCTAATTATGTTGAATGTACATTCAAAACACCTAATCCATCAAAAATAATTGATTTCCAGGCATTGATTTCCGTAAAAATACGACTTTTGTAAAAAGCGCGCGAAAAAAAATTCTTCCCTCCAACAGGACTACGAATATTATTGATGACGTCAGAGGAGGAGCGCTCCAATGTAAACATCTGTCTGACACCTGTCGGCAAATGTTATGATGAGCGATTGTACTTCGGTGTCAGACAGTGAATCTGTCGCTGTGACAGATCTAGAGTACGATGCTCAATCTGAGACCGAAAGAAATGACGCTGGTCGCGTATATGGGGAGGCGGTAGCGGAGTGGTTAGCGTCTCCGACTGGCGTTCTCGGTGACCCGAGTTCGATCCCCGAAGATACCAAAATCTTTTCTGCACCGTCGAGTGACCTAAGAACACCCACATGCCCTGCCCATCAACTCTACCTTCGATTGCGAGTGCATTGGAGGACACAGGGGGGCGGCATGAGCCTCTAATCCAGTGATTCTCAAACTGCGCCGCGGCGCACTTGTGCGCCGTGGGAATCCCCTAGGTGCGCCGCGTAATTTTTCATAGATATGGGGTATTTTGCGCTTTGAGGTCGCAGTTTTTTTTTTTTATATTGAAGATGGAAAATCGTAAATGAATGAGTTAATATGTAACTAGGCAGGTAGATGCAAGGTCCTTTTAATAATATTATAAGTACTTTGGCTAGATGGATAAAGTAAGAAAGAGAATAAAATAAATAAGTTATTCATGCTTACAAAAAATACTTCCCGCTTCCATCACAATACGTATTGAACGAGTACTGTACACGTACTGTACCAGTCTGAGTCGCAGCCTGCTGGTGTTACTGAGTTACCAACTTACTAGTTTTATCACGCGTTCATGTGAATTGTTTTTAGCGACATATAAAAGGAAAAAGGATGATGAATATAAACTGATGCATACGTATATCAGTAGGCTTTATGCAAGTTTGACTGTTTGACGTGATTTACGTGAACCCCGATTGATAAATAACATGTATAATTTGGAAACACCCGTAGGCAGAGCGTTGGGTAGGCACCTCCCGTGGTCAGTGTAGCCGTGAGCCTCAGTAAGTATCGCTGTTGTGGTGTTAATGAGGTCCTAGCTAAAAAAATGGATAAGTACCTCATTAAAAAGCGAAAGTGTACTGAAGGCAATAGAGGTGAAGTCGCCGTTGATCATGAATCAAAACGTAAATGTTTCGAAGGCACCGAAGGCGAAGTAACAGTAATAACTGTTGAAAGTGAGTCCTCTCGTCCAGACCCTAGTGTGGAAAGTGAAGAAAGTGAAGCTACAGTTGAAAATTAGCATAGTCGTACAGGTCCGTGCTGGCAAAGTGAAGTGACAGTTGAAAGTGACCGTAGTCGTGCAGGTCCGAGCGGGCAAAGAGAAGTGACAGATGAAAGTGAGTTTTGTCATCCAGGTCTGAGCGTGGTCAAAACGACGACACGTGCCAGCAAAAGTAACCGCAGTAAGTCATTTCGCCTGTATACCGACAGTTATCTGGGACTTGGGCTCACTTGCTGTGATGATGAAAATGGTCCAAAGCCAAAATGTGTTGTTTGCGGCATTGAGCTATCAAATGAATCTATGACTCCTAGGAAAATGAAGAGACATTTAACAACAAAACATAGTCACCTCTCTCAGAAGCCTATAGATTACTTTAAAAGACTCTTGAAAGATAACAAACAACAAAGGCTTGGGTTTGAGAAAAAGGGGAAGGTGGCAGAAAAGGCACAGAAAGCAAGCTATTTAGTGGCAGAGCATACAGCAAAACAAATGAAACCCCATTCAATTGCAGAGTCATACTTCCTTCAAGCTTGCTGTGCTGTGGTGAAAACCTTGTTTGGGGATGAGGCTGAAAAGGAAGTGAAAAAAATTCCCCTCCCAGACGACACGATTGGTAGACGAATCAAGGACATGGCGTCTGATA
>JACEEZ010015671.1:435000-437500 GCA_016584305.1 Chionoecetes opilio
AAAAAAAAACAAATTTGAGGAAAACAAACCTCAGATTGTAATGGGAGCCCAACCCTATATGTTTGAGCCAGAGTACGAGGCTGACGAACATATGTTAGCGGAGCCTGAGGTTCAGCAGGAGGACCTGGCACTTCTCCAAAACATGGATTGGGAAGTAAGGGAAACCATGTGTGTGTGTGAATCACAAAGAAGGTACTTTCGACAAAATCCTATGGTTAGTTTTGGAGCTACAGTCAAACGTCATTACTCGGAAACCACATACTAGCATTAACTATAGCATAGAGTTGGAAAATATGCGGGCGGGAAGGCAGACAGTGTGACAGCCAAGGGAGTGTTGACTGGTTTGAAATCCCGACGGCCATAAAAGGCAGTCTGCCTTGGTTTTGTCCCCCAAAAAGTTTTCCCACAGCCCGGGCCCCCGTGGGGGGCACTCGTGTAGCAGGGGTTGGTCCCATGGGGTTCCTCAGCCCCTGGCCGACGGTCTAAAAATTACCAGTTATGTTTTCTGCTGCAGAGTTACCCCCGGGGGGGCATTTTAAACTTCACCCTCGCTTTTTGGGCGGGCCGTTTCCGATTTTTTTTAAATTTTGGGTTTAAGTTAGAAAGGGTTGGGTTGGGTTTTTGGGGTCCCGCCCCCCCAAAATTGTTGTACTTTGTGGGGAAAACAATGAGGTTTTTTTCAAAAAACCCCTTTTTGGGGTTTTAGTTTGGGAGCTACGCCATCCCTTAGAGGGCCGCCAACCTGCCAAAAGGGCAAATTAGTCCAGGAGCATTAGTAAAAATTTTAAACAAAAACCCTAGCAAAAAATATTAAAAAGCGATTTTTTAAAGGGGAGTTTCCAGAAAACCAAAAAGCATTTTCCACTTTTGAAAAGTTCTGAAAATTAAACCTGGTGGCATTTTCAAAATTTTTAAAGATGGCCCCCTATAAAAATTTGGAAAAAGGGTTTAAAAAATCCCCAAAATGGGCCTTTTCCTGGCAACCTTATTCCCGTGGCCCCCTGCCATGTTCTTTTTGGGAAGTTAAAATAATTACCATAAATTTTTTAATTAATGTATATTATAAATAAAAATTTTAATAATAAATTTTTTTTTAAATTTTTTCTCTTTTTTTCCCAGGTGCTGCATGATGGCCGAGTTTTGCGGGAATTCCCACATGGGGTAAGCAGATCACATCAATCTTTGGCAGAGGTCCCTGATAAGGGCCTGGGGCCCCTTTACAAGGCCCCTTTGAAAGAAAAATTGGTTTGAGCCCTTTTAATTTGAGGGGAAGAGGCCCAAAATTCCCAGCCCCGCCCAGGGAAAAAATGCCCGTGGGAAATACATTCACCATGCGTTTATTTCCCTTTAAAAAAGGAAAAAGGGAAGAAGGGCCTTTGGGAACCCCTGTTTGGGGGCACATCATTTTCAAAATTACTTTCAAGAACCCCATTTTTAAATATAAAAAGGGATTGTCTCTTTTGGGTGCAAAGCTGAAATTAGACTAAAATGTAGAAACAAAGATACCCCCCCAACCGTGGGGTAGGGGCCACTTTAAAGCTTTGACAAAAAGCCCCCCCTTAAAAAGGCGAAATTTGGGAAAGCTGGGGGATCCCCCTATGAGTGGGAGATGTTTTTAAATTTTCGCGTTTCCAAAGAGTTAGATTTTATTTGATGCTAAATTTAAAGTACCACCATGCTGTCGGTTTCTTCTTTTCGGGCCCAAAAAATTTTCCAAGCGAAAATACCCTTTTAGGGATATCAACGGGGCCGACCTGTAAATTCCCCCAAAACACGCGGCTTTCCCCAGAAGTTGTGCCAATTTTTAAAATTTTTTCCCTGATAAATTTCACTTGCAGAACTTATAAATTTTGAGGGCCCGACTATTTGGGAGGGAAAGAAGAGAGCTAAAACCCCAAAAAAGGCAAACCCAGAAATTGGGGGAAAGTTTGGGGCCAGTAAAAATTGTTGGGAAACTTGTGTTTTTGGAAAAACAACCATATATACTTTCTTAAAAGAAAGTAACCACCCCCTTTTAAGAGTAAGTATGAGTCCAAACATGACAAAAAAATTCAATCAAGATTGGGCAGCTGCAATAATCCCAAATAAGTAAAGCTGTAGCATATTTTTAACTCTGAATACCCCACAATGACAAAATTGCAAGATTTGGATAAAATGGGGGCCAAACTCTTTGAAACACTACTGATTTGGGTATAATAAAATCAAATCTAACCAAAGTGCCCGGCTTTTCGCCGCCGGGGGGGGACGGGCACTTGCAAAAGGCAAAGGCCTGGGGGTGAAACTGGTTGCGTGGGTAAAATTGTAAAATTCGCATGTTATTGATTTGCAACCCCAAGGGGGATCCCACTGATTAACTTTTCCTTAAACATATGGTTTGGGTTTTTTTGGGTGGTTTCTAATTGGTGTTTTGTACAATAAAACCATATTTTTGGCTGTTAAAAAATGTAAACATATTTTAACGTTGTGGTATATTAAAATTTTTTTTTAAATTTTTCTTTAC
>JACEEZ010015671.1:440000-443692 GCA_016584305.1 Chionoecetes opilio
TTAAAAACGGCTGACTGGAGGGAAAAAAGTGACAAACAGCCAAAATTAATATACTCGTTAATGGCTATATTTTGATTGCATTAAATCAGGAATGATGAAATGGGTCTGGACGATTACTTTAAGAACTCATAGGTATCGTCAATAAACTGGACAACAATTTCAAAAAAATTTATTACTGGAGATGTGTAAAGTGATTTAGACTAATTTGGGTACGCTGATTTAAAAAATCAAACCGTTTTGCTGTATCACGTCAGGATTTTGAGTTACAGAAATACTCCCCTTGCCTAGAAGTCGGATTTCAATGAAATTTACAAAAATTTTCATTTATTCATTTATTTCCATCATAAATGCTTCAAAATTATAGAAATTACAGAAAACTCTACTAGAATGTAATTAAAAATTGCTTTAGGCATTTGGCTTTGCGTTTGTGGGTGCTCTGTGTCAGTTTCACGATGCAGGAACCAGCAGAAGTCGCCCATCATGTTCGGGTTTTTGCCCCCCTTGGTAACGCGTCTCCATGATGAAATCTCTTGGTGGAAACGCCGCCGGGTGCTCGTCCGGGCAGTTCCCAAGTTGTCAGGGAAAGTTTTAGGTGCTGGTGTAGGAATGGATCTTTAGGGAATCCTGGAGCCAGTTTCCTGAAAGGGCTCCAGCACTGCTGCACTATTTCTTCATAGTTGTCCGCGGCCCCTTCTTCCCCAAAAAGTTGTCCGTCACGCTTTGAGCTCCCTCCCCCGCTGCCAGCTCTTTGGGGTTTAGAGTTTTCGGAAAAGTTTCGTCCTTCATTACCCATCTCGATTTGCGGTCCAACAAAGACACCAGTCTTGATCTTAGCCTCCGACAAAGGGGTTTTCCAAACTTCCTCCTTCAGGTATAAAAAAACCCACGCCCATTCAATCCCTTTGCCCGTACAAAATTCTTCATCAGCCGAGCTTTATGTGGAGTGGGTGGAAGGAAATCTTGGCTGGGTCGACAAGGGCGCATGCTTCACGTTGTATCGACCAGGTAAATGCTCCGTCCGCTCTTTCCAATCATTCTTCGTCCAGTGATTCTTGTCGTCTCCTGCTATCCCAGAGACAAAGGAAAACACATGTATTTCGTGTAGCCTGACTGCAGCCCTAACACAGCGCCCCCCACTTTTTAAGTCTCCGCAGATGTGCCAGTTGAAGTCATTGTACTTGATGGAATCAAGCAGCTGCCGCATAGTCTCATAGGTCTCTTTCATGCCGAACGCGTGAGCCAGTGGGACTGATGGTTTCTTTTTGCCATTGTGGAGCAAAAACGCCTTCCCAAACTTTTTCTTTTTCCCCCAGTCGATGAAAGGCGCCAGTCTGCAGGATCGTGTCACACCCAAGTTCTTTCAAAAGACCGTTGATTGTCACTGCGAATGTCATCGTGTCTTCCATCTCAAAGACCTGAGCCATGTCGCTGTGACGTGCTCTGAACAAGGATATCTTGGTGTTAGGTTCAAGTAGATTCCACTGCTGCAGCCCTTGATCCAAGCAGCCCCTGCCTTCGCCTTTGACAGCGAGAGATCTCTTAAACCCATCATTTAACTCTCCCTGGTTCAGAAGGTGTGGTTTTTTGTTCTGAGTGTCGGGTTCAAAAGGTTCATCAAACCATCCCTTCGCCACTGCTTACAGTTATGTTCTGATCAGCTGGGACATGTTTGGAACGGGTTCTCGTCATCATGAGGCACAGGTTTACGAGCAGAGACGCAGTCAGCGTACTTGAAAGTGGCCTTTATTCTTCCTGTTGAAACCGGGGATGCTTGTGCAGCAGAAAAAACAATCATCATGAGGGTTCTGCGGCTCACGCCATATCATGGGCACCGCAAATGGAATGCTCCCCGCGCTTGCCCACCAACCACTGAGTCAAGGCTGAGTGGCAGCTTGTGCAGCAGATGTGTGGTGCCCAGCTCTTTCCTTGGTCCCCCCCCCTTACACCCAAATAGTGAAAGTAGGCGGCCTTCATTTTCACTGCCGTAATACACTTCGCTGTTTTATCTTTTTTGGTATAAACCGACCACAGACATAACAGAAGTTGTCTGGATGATTGGTACAAGGAACGTCTACTCATGTTTAACTGAAAGAAAGAAAGAAACAAAAAATTAGTAGTTATATAATACTTTATATCGTAGTTACGTAAGGGGGTGGTAGGCTGCAGACTGCACTCTAAAGGTCGCTGTCTGTAGCTAGATTTGTATAGCGTATTGATTGCGGCCGTGAAAGTGGTTGGTTGCCCCGTGGTCTATTTGTGTTTAAAGAAAGTCGTTTCTCAAAAGCGCGTGACTTTGTTCTGCGCGCAGCCACGGCCTCACAAGGGCCACAACTAACCAGCGCAACCAACCACATCACCCCGCAATCAATACGCTATACAAAACTGCTACAGACAGCGACCTTCAGAGTGCAGTCTGCAGCCTACCACCTCTTACGAATAGGCATGTTAAGACATATGAATTTGAAGCATTCATGATGAAATAAAAGAATAAATGAATTTTTTGTAAATTTCATTGAATCCTGACTTCTAGGCAATGGAATATTTCTGTAACTCAAAATCCTGACGTGATACAGCAAACGGTTATGATTTTTGAAATCAGCGTACCCAAATTAGTCTAAATCGCTTTACACATCTCCAGTAGCAAACATGTTGTTGTCCAGTGTAATTATTATTACAGCATAAAATTTACAAATTATTTTTACGCAAAACCACGCATAATTTCGTTAATTCACGTAAACTTACGTCATCTTACGTAATCCCACTTAAGATTTCGTCAATACTCGTATGCATCACCTACGGAGACGTAAACCGAAATCCGCCAAGAATTTTTGAATATTTCAAAAACCCAAAAAAAGCGCAAGCACCTCACGTAAACGGCTCGCGTTGTCTTCACTTAAATAAAAGTTAGAAAACTTACATTTACGATTTCACACGAAACAATACGTAAAAGTCTGTTTTCTCGCGTAATGTCAAATTTTCCATTGCGCGGGCTTACGCGAGCTTAAAATCCGCCAGTGAGACTGGGCTATTAAAGCCCGGATCTGCTTTGCCCAAAATTGTATTAGGGTTTCAAAAGCAGTTTTCACCCCTTCGTTGACTTGTAACTCAACCAGGTTCTCCTGGACCTCGAGGTCATCTTCATCATCCAGTTTTGCAAGGTAGGGTTGACGGATCCAAGGTCGGATTGGTTCCTTCGCGGCCGGGAAATACTCTTCCATTTTCCTTCCTATTGCTGAAAGGTGGGCCACCACGTTGTTGATAAGATCCTGACTAGGTTCTCCTTCCCCGATTCCTGCATCCAAATTCTGGAAATTTATCAACTTTCCCGCCTCTGCTCGCCGCTTCGACAGGCCCAGTTTCCTCTTGAATGCCACCACCTTTTGGTTAGCCTCCACTTTGTTCACTCCGTGTATTTGGATGGAAAGATTCAGGTAGTTGAGGGGACTGAAAACATCCGCAAGGTACCTACGTCCAACGCATCCTACTCGTAGTTGCCAGTTAGTTATGTCCCCCATTCAGTCCACGAATTTTAATTTAATATTTTCAGATGCCTTTTTTTTGGGTACCCCCAAACCGCTTTTGTACCCCCCCGGGGGTTTGAGGCACTATTTAAGAAAACCTGCTCTGGGGTGCTAGTAAATCACATAATGGTTGTGAGGTAAAAAAAAACAAAAAAGGAAAATTTTTTTTAA
>JACEEZ010015672.1:0-13336 GCA_016584305.1 Chionoecetes opilio
CCCACACCCTTCACCCCTCCCAACCCCCAATATCCCTCAACCCACAACCCCCCCCACCCCCCCCATTCACCACATCACCCCACCCCATACCATCACCCCACCTTCACCCCGTCACCCCACATCAAGGTTTTCCTCAATTTCTCGCAACCCACATTTTTTTTTTCACAATTCTCGCTAAAAGGCTGCTAAAAAAAAAAAAAAAAAAAGTATGGGTCATCTCATAATGGGCTTAAAACCTTCCCCTGGTCGAGCTGTTCCAAAAACTGTGACATATGATGGGATTCCGCCACGTGGGGGCGGCACCTATCGCGGACAGACAGACGGGACAGACAGACAGACAGACAGACAGCAGACAGACAGACACAAACACTTTCGCTTATATTATTATCATATATAATAATATATATATATATATTATATATATTATTTTATAATATATATATATATATAAAATATATATATATATATATATATATATATATATATATATATATATTTTCGTTAAAAGTGATAGCTAGTTCAGCTTTATTATTTTCAAAGATATTTTCTCTTTGTCTAAGAGTGTCTTATTCTCTTTTGTGATCAAGTTTATGACTTCGCCGTAGATGGTCATTTTGGTATATCGCGATTTCGGTCATAAACCCTTCTTCACCAGCATCTGGAGAGATGTTTTCTCCTCAGATGTAGAGGTGAGCATGATTTAGGTACAGCGTGGGCGTACTTAGGTTAACTTAAGTACTTAAGCTCACGCTGCACCTAAAATCTGCTCACTTCTACATCTGAGGAGAAAACATCTCTCCACACGCTGCTGAAGAAGGGTTTATGACTCAAAAATCGCGATACAGCAAAATGACCAGGGTACGGCGAGGGCATAAAATTGATTCTAAAAGAAAAAGGGACACTCCTAAGACAAAGGAAAATATCGTGAAAAAATAATAAACGCTGAAATAGCTATCACTTTTAACTAATCTGTCTCAGAGAAAATCTCCTGCCCGTATATACTTTAAATCTCTCTCTCTCTCTCTCTCTCTCTTTCTCTTTCTCTTTCCTCTCTCTCTCTCTCTCTCTCTCTCTCCTTCTCTCTCTCTCTCTATATATATAATTTTATATATTATATATATATATATATATATTATATTATATATATATATATAAAATAAGCGAAATGTGTGTCTGTGTGTGTGTGTGTGTGTGTGTGTGTGTGTGTGTGTGTGTGGTGTGTCCGCTCCAGGGTGCCGCCCCCTGTGGCGGAATCCCCTCATATGGCACAGTTCAGTTTTTGGAACCGACTCGAGCAGGGGAAGGTTTAAGCCCATTTATGAGAAGATCCGATCACTTTTTTTTTCTCTTTTTTTTTAGCAGGCTATTAGCGAGAATTGTGAAAAAAAAGTGGGTTGCGAGAATTGAGGAAACCTTGATGTAGAGTGATGGGTAATGGGTGAGTGAATAGGTGGGGTGATGGGTAATGGGTGTGGGGTGATGGGTGAGTGAATGGGTGGGGGGTCATGGGTGATGGGTGAGGGAATAGATGGGGGGGTGGGGGGATGGGTAATGGGTGAGTGAATGGGTGTGTGGTGATGGATAATGGGTGAGTGAATGGGTGGGGGGTGGTGAGTAGTGGGTGAGTGAATGGGTGGGGGGTGATGGGTAATGGGTGAGTGAATGGGTTGGGGGTGATGTGAATAGGTTGGCGTTAATACATACATTTCTACATCCATGATTTCAGGAAAGCTAGAAGGGGCCATCTGGAGAGTCTTGTGTTTGGTGGGCCCCACCAAACACAGGTGGTGGGCCGACACCAATAGCCCTCCGCAGGAGCTAGCCAAAAAGTCCGCCCGGAGGGCGGCTTTGCGGCTAATCTATAATAATATAAGCGAAAGTGTGTGTGTGTGTGTGTGTGTGTGTGTGTGTGTGTGTGTGTGTCTGGCTGTCCGCGATAGGTGCCGCCCCCTGTGGCGGAATCCCATCATATCTCACAGTTTTGGAATCAGGTTGACCAGGGGAAGGTTTTAAGCCCACTTATAGGATGATCCGATCACTTTTCTTTTTTTTTTTTTTAGCAGCCTATTAGCGAGAACTGTGAAGAACAAAAAGTGGGTTGGGAGAATTGAGGAAACCTTGATGTAGGGCAGGGGTGTCCAAACTTTTTTCACAGAGGGCCACATGCGGAAAATATACGAAGGGTCGGGCCACTCAGTAAAGGCAAGGTGATATAGTAAAGTTTGCAAAGTCAAATTAAATGTAGGTAAATAATCGTTGATAATTGAAATTGGTTAAAAAATACAAACAAATCACAGCTTTTCTTTAAAATGAATTTTATGAATTCTTTTCTATGAAAAATATTCTTTCCCCACTTTTCTGAAATTTTCTCCTCAATAGCTTCTTTGTTTTTTTGGTTCCGCCATTTGGTTCCGGGCCCGGCGCGGCGGCGGAAAAAGTTAAAAAAAATACGTCGTTACCTAACTTAAAATCCTCTCTCTTCGAGCCTCGAAAAAAGAAAACATTTTAAAAAAACAGGCTCTCTAACAACAACTGGGCTTCCACCCCAAAGACCAGTCAGAAAACCCCGTAATGTGTGCTTCCTGTGTGGGGGTGTCAGTCGTATTATGTCGATGGGAGCGAAAAGCCAGATTACTACGACACAACCACCCCACTTCAAATAAGTGGGAGAGAAGGGAGTCACCCCTAAACCCCTGCACACCTCTCTTTTCCCAAAACCCCAAAAAGGGGCATGGATAAGCCCAAATTTAAGTCCAACCCCCCCAAACCGGGCGCTTGACTGAAAGACGAAAACCCGAGACTTTGGTGGCATGTGGCTCCTTACAAACGGCTCCTGTCTTCCAAGGGCAGGTTTTTTCCACCCCCCTTTCCCTCGTGGGCGTCATGTTCTTGTCCCACAGTTTTTGCGAAAGTAATGTTGCGTCCTCCTATCACCGTCCCTTCTCCACAGCTCTTTTACTTTTTCTCTCGTCCACATCTCACCCCTCTTTCCATCCTCTTTTCACCTCTTCCTCCTCCCTCCCCCTTTATTTTTTTTAACTCTTCCGCCGGCCAAAAGGAAAAATTTTAGCGCCCCCTCTCAATTCATTCCAATTCTTTTTGGGACAAAAAATTATTTAAATTTTTTTTAAATGTACTGCGGGCCAATGAAAAATGGACACGGGCCCCCAATTGGCCCGGGGGCCGTAGTTTGGACACCCCTAGTGGGGTGAGGGGTAATAGGTGATGAATGGGTGGGGTGAGGGTAATGGGTGTGGGGTGATGGTGGAGTGAAGGGTGGGGTGTGAGGGGTGAGGGGTGGGGGGAATAGGGGGGGGGGGTGAGGGGTAATGGGTGGTGAAGGGGTGTGGTGATGGGTAATGTTTAGTGAATGGGGGGGGGGTGAGGGGAAAGGGTGAGTGAAGGGGTGGGGGGGTAGGGGAAAATGGGTGAGTGAATGGGTGGGGGGAATACATACATTCGGGAAAAGTTAGAAGGGGCTATCTGGAGATCTGTTTTTGGTGGGCCGAGGGGGTGGGTAAGGGTTATTGGAGAGTCTGTGTTTGGGGGGCCCTTCGGCCCCCCCAAACCAGGGGGGGGGGCCAAAGGGCCCCCAAATCCCTCCGTAGGAGTTGCCAAAAAGTCCGCCCGGAGGGGGGCTTTGCTTTCGGGAAAATTTAAAAGGGGGCTATGATGTAATGGTTTGGCGTAATACATACATTTCTACATCCATGATTTCGAAAGTTAAAAGGGGGCTATTGGAGAGTCTGTGTTTGGGGGGGCCTTCGGCCCACCAAACCCTCCGCAGGAGCTGCCAAAAAGGTCGCCCGGGGGGCGGCTTTGCGGCTATATATTTAAAATTTTTAAATATATATATATTATTATATATTCAAAATATATATATATATATCTTACATTAGAGCCTATACCCCTGTATGAAGGAGATCTTGATGTTGTCGATTCGCCCGTTGTGGCGCGGGCTGGATTTTTTATGACACCTGTGGTTTAGGTGAAATCGCGTTTTCTATATTTGATCTTCATCAGGATCACGCAGCCCCCAGATTTTTCCCTCCACTCGCAACGAAGAAACCCGGTAATTGCTGCATGCGGTTTCTTCACACACTCGACATGGGTTTTACAGTTGCTTCTTGGGGGCTTGAACTCGGGGCCTTTTTTTCCCCCACCAGGGCCTTGAAAGAGTTGCCCCCCGGGAGGATTCGAACTCAGAACATTAATTTAGCACTCCAAGACGCTAACCATCGGCACCGCCTCCCCAAATATATTATAGTATATTTATATAATATATATTATATATATATAATATATATATATATAATATATATATAATTTCAGATGGATAAATAATTATATATTTATATAAAATATATATATATATATATATATAATATATAATTATTACATATTAATATTAAAATATGTATATATATAAATATATAATTATATATATCTATCTTATATATATAATATATATATATTTTTTTTTTCCTCCTCTTCTCTCTTCTCTCTCTCCCCCTTCCCTCTCCCCCTTCTCTTTCCCCTCTCTTCTAATATATATATTATATATATTATTATTATATATATAATATATATATATTTTTATTATACTATATAATTTATTATATATATATATATATATATATATATATTAAAATATATTAAATAAGGGATATATTATTATAATATATATTATATATAATTATATATATATATATATATATATAACAATTAAATATAGGGATATATATATTAATTATATTTAAGAGAAGAGATAATATATATATATATATAATATATATATAAGATTATATTTGGGTACGCCGTATAACAAACAAAAAAAATTTTCAAATTTTTGGGAGCCAATTTTCCCATGTTAATGGGGAATTTTTAAGACAATTTTTCTCATTCCATTTTTGCATTTGACAATTTTACTATGCAAAAACGCACTTTATATTGCACCCTTTTCGAATAAAACTTAAATGGTACGCATGTCCGGGTTTGGGCAAAGTGTATTGCATCAGCAAACCAATATGAGTTCAAAAGACTAGCGTGGTAAGCTTTTTTTTTGATCATTGTTATCAGACACTACATCACAGGTCAAGCCCCCGTTGGCCTAGAAATGTCCCTCATGTCCTTTTTAGACCTGAAGCAGGATGGTCCCCCCCGGGGGTGGGGCCCGACCCCGGTGAACCCGTCCTGGCCTCTGCCCCCCCACTGCTGCCCCAGCCTCTGTCACCTCTTCACGACTTTTCGGTGCTCTGAGTGTGGGTAGAGAACTCCGAACCCCGTACGGCTTTACCAGGATCTCCTGGATCGTCTGGGGCAGTGAACAGGTGAAAGCCGACGATTTTATTATTCCCTATTTCATTTGAGCAATTTTTATATGCAAAATCGCACTTTAAGCTATTTTTTGATAAAAATATTAAGTCCATTTTGCATAGCAAAAGTGCTCAAACCCCAAAAATTTAAGAGGACAAACCCCCCTTAAAAATTTACTTTACATAAGAAAACCCCTGCTAAATTCGAAAAAATCTATATTTCACTTTTATTGGGCCCACGGCGTACCCTAAATATATGTATTATACATTTTAAAATTAAAAAATAATATAATATGTTTATATATATAATATATATTAAAATTTTATATATATATATATATATATTTATGAAAGTAAAGTATGTATTAATATATATATATATATAAATATTTATATATATATATATATTATATATATATATATAAAAATAATATAATAATATATGTATGTATTAATTTTAATATATTATAATATGTTATACGTTAATGTAACTGTATATATATATATATTTATATATTATTTATTAATAATAATACTATATGTAATATATATATGTATATATATAATTTTTATATATATATATATATATTATATATATATATATATATATTAATTTTTTGTAATGTATGTATGTTATATATATATATATATATATATTATATATTTATAATATATATAATATTAATGTAACATGTAAGTAATATATATATAATATTATATATATATATAATATGTATATATATATAAAATTAATTTTATATATTATATATATGAATTATTAAAATATATATAATTTATATATATATAATATATTATATAATTTATATTTTTATATAATTGAAATATATATATATTATATAATATATATTATTTTAATATATTTATATATATTATATATTTTTAAAATTTATATAATTACTACATATATATATATATATATATAATATATATATATATAATTTAATATATATATTTATATATTATTTATATATATTATATATATTTTATATATATATATATATAATTTATTAATATTCTATATATTTTAAAATTTTATATATATTTTATATATTTTAACTTATATATATATATATATAATATATAATATATTATATATTTTTTAATATATATATATAATATTAATATATTATGAAAAAAATTTATATAAATTAATATATATCATAATAATTATATATTATAAAATTAATATAATATATATATATATATAATATATATAATATATATATCATATATTATTATATATTATAATAATATATATTTTATAAAATTTTTAAAATTTTTAATTTTATTAATATATATTTTATATATATATATATTATATATTATATATTTTAAAATAATAAAATTATTATTAATATATATAAATAATAAATATTTAATTAATATTTTTTAAATTTTATTTTAAATTATAATAATATATATATATATTTTATTTATATATGCTTCTCCTATTTTCTGCTACCTAACTTCACATAATCAACCTGACTGAAATATAACTTCACTGAGGAAGAATCAATCAATCAATCTTTGGGGGGGCATACGCCGGGGGGCGCGTCCCCCCTCGCCCACCCTACGACCCACCCCCGGGGGTCACCACCCCCGGTTCCCATGCAGGTCCTTTCCATAAAAGCGCTCTCGACAAAAACATCAACTTGCCCCAGCCCGAGCCTTGTGGGGCCCCTTTTGGCCCCCTCCACGGCCGGTTGTCCTCCTACTAGATACAACCCGATGGGAAGGATCGGTGTTGTCAGGGTAGCGTGCCACAATGCACATATACCGAAGTTGCGCTGACGGACTAGCAGGTATAGGCCTCGATTCAGTTTCACGATGCATTTCGCTGATTTGACACTAATCATCCCAGCGTACCCTCATAATTCTGCAAGACACTTATTACAAAAGGCATTGTTCGTCTCTCAAGTCACTATTTAGTGTCCTGTCTCACAACCATAGAGTAAGACAGGATCACAAGCGAACTTGAAAAGTCCGGATCTTTGTCCTCCTGCACAGGTACCGGGGGACTACGCCCAAATACTCCAGCTGAGCGAGTGCGCATATAACCGTGGCTATGCTAATCCGCCCGTAGGCTTTTCTTGACGTGGACCCGCCGTCATTAGGGACTGCGCTACCAAGGTATGTAAAACTTTCCTAAGATCTCCAATTTCCTCGCCACACGCATGAACAGACTGTAACTGCTTCATCTAGTAAGTCTCGGCAAACACCTGACCCTTGGGTCTTGAGGCCAGGAGACCTCACAGGCCCAAAGGCTTTGCCTCCTCGTGCAGAGCCTCTAGAACATCACCAGACCTCTAGCGACTCGCAAAGATTACTGCATCATCGGCAAAAACAAGATCAGTGTCTTGGTGTTGCGCGGATGCTCCACAATCACTTTGATCTACAACCTTGTCCAATACCCAGCTCCTACAAGCGCTGAGACGTGATTGCGCAAGAACGCACCCTTGCCTCACTCCTGGATTCACAGGAAAGAAGCTGGACACACCTGCCCCCACACTTCACAGCACTCTCAGTCCCCAGAATACAGACCAGTTATTCAAACCATATTCCTTGTAGGAATCCCTCGAAGTCCGCAGAAGATCCCAGAGTGACTCACGATGCACTGAGTCAAACGCCTTCTTGAGATCCAACATAGGCTGCAAGCATCCCCTGTCGAAACTCACGTCGACGTTCCACCACCGACGTTCCACCAGGACACGAAGAGCTAGGATACGGTCCGTTTTTGGCTTACCAGGCTGGAACCCAGACTGCTTGAGGTCTCTGATGCTTCACCAGATGACTGCGATTCGGTCAGCAATAGATGGCAAGCACCTTGCCTGGTACGCTGAGCATTTAATACCCGGGGTTATTGTTTGCAGTCCTGACGGTCCCCTTTCCCCTTTCCGATATGGACGACCACCCCCTTTTTCCAGTCAGGAGGAATGGTCCATGTTGCCACCCACGGCAGTCGGACAGCATGCAACCCCCCGGATCTTGGCCTCACCGCCCAGCTTTGAGGAGCTCCGCCACTGATATTACCAACACCAGCCTTGCCTTTCCACCCCTCACTTTGCTAACAGCCTCTAAGCCTCTCTGACTGTTCGTCAAGAGATGGTGCGGTTTCGTCAATAGCATGATCGGCATCCACTGGCCTGTAACCCAGTTGGTGTGAAGCTGCTCAGTTTTGGAGTCCCGAACCGTGAACAACTGCCCAAATACTCTTCCCCACGAGCCATCTGCCCATCCCTGTTCCGACACGAGGCGCCCGATCTGCTGTTCGAATAGCACTCGCCCGAGAAGACTTGGAACGGAGCTTCGTCAGGGCTTCGGTAGGCGGGTCGGAGGTCATTAGCGTTCAAATGCCCTCGACATCATCAGCGAGAACTTCCTGACATACCTCTCCTTGTCTCTCCCCAGGAGGGTTTAGTCCGGCGTGACAGACCCCTGTGCTGGTCCTGGTTCCAGCCACCTGGCGGTGTGACTCTTCCTCATTTTCTCGCGTCTCCGTAGAGACAAAACCACGCCTTGACCTCGGACGCTCCCATACACTCCTTTGTCAGCCTGTAGAGTTTCACGTTTGAAGGTATCCCACAGTTCTAACAGGGTCCCCCAGAGCACCGAGCACATCAACCGATTTGAGACCTGCCACCGCATACTCATGAGCACCTGTCAAGTCCTTCAGTTTCCTCCAGATTAAACACAGTAATGGTTACCTCTTGAGATTCTTCTGGACTTTCTACATGAAGCCTTGAGTGGTAGCAACAACAAGTCTGTGATCTGTTTTCCAAAGAACATCAGGCACTACCGGTAAACCCTGCAGTTCTGGAGGATCCTCCAACGAGTTACTACCGAGGATTTGGTTCGATCTCCTTTAGGGCTACCCCTCCGCATTACTAACCATTTTCCAGCGGTACAGCTCTGGTCTCTGATACCAAGAACCTGCAATTCTTAACCTTCTGACCTTGCAAAGTCAGAAGCAGAGAACTGTTGGTGTTTCTGGTAACCGGAGCCATGGGGACCCCACTAACTCGTAGCCCTCTCTCACAGTGCCAGTAGTAGCTTGAAGTCGCCCAAGACAATGATTGTGTCCCGAGGAGGACACTGTCTAATACAGATCGAGGTTGGCGTGAAACATCTCCTTCTCTTCAGTTTTACGGCACTCGGTAGGAGCGTACACTGCAACAGAGACATGACACCCAGAGTGTGTTTCATCCTCAACCGCATTATCCCGCTAATCAACCGGAGTAACCTCAACAACTGACCGGCTGCAGTTTGGCTGGAGTTCCTATAGCTACGGAGAATGCCTAATAGTTTCACGGTGACCATTGGCAGTATGAATGAGGCAGTATATATACTATTTTCATTCAAGTTAAGATTCGTTTTAACTACGTATTTTTATCTCGTTTATTATCTTATACGACTAAAATAATTTGCTTCAGCATGAATTGATATTTACTTGATGTCCAGAACCAAAATATTTTACTTACCTGCAATGGAAACCAGCAAAAATGTGCCATTTATAATGGAGTGATGCGGGGAAGGGCGCTCCGCTTTATTTGGGTTTCTAGGTTGGGAGGTTGTTTGTTTTTGTCAAATTTTGATTAGTTTTTGTTAATCAGTTTGTTTAGGTAAAGTTGGGGGTTTTTTATTATTTAGGTTTAATTGGCGATAAATCGGCATGATGTTGCCCGGTCACCCCCTTTTCAAAGCCGGATGCTTTCCACCACTTCCCCCCAAAAAAAGTAAATAGCCATTGTTGTTTTTTTCCATGCAAGTAAGTATTATATTTTTTGGGTTTTCCAAATAAAACTACCCCCTACATGCTGAAGTGAATTATTTTCCCAAAAAATAGTTTGATGCGTAGTTTTAAAAGAAGTTTTTTTACCTCATTTTGCCAAAAAAAGAGACTAACTTTTTAAAACATACAAAAACTAAATAGAAAATAATAATGCCCTTTTAAAAATGTGGGGTCAAATAAGATACCCTTTTTTTCTTTTCCCTTTTCAATTTTTCATTTATTACAAAAGGGAAAATCTTGTCGAAAATTTCCGCGGGGGTTCCACCGCGGCGAATTCTCGGTTGTTATTCGGGGAATTTGGGTAGAAAGTATTACCTGGGGGCCTGGGCAAAATTTTTCCTGTCCACCCCCGCTGCTCCATGGTCATTAAACAACGCGCACTGTTTTCATTTGCCCGGGGAAGAAGCAATCAAATGATTATAATTTTCATTCCCGTTTTCATGCATGGTTCCTATTTGTTTTACCCGGAGAGATGCTCTACGAGGGACAAAATAATTCCTCATGATTTAGCCCATTTAGACAAATTTTCGTCACTCATTTCGCTGAGAACGTCTCTTCTGGACGAAAATTCCCTGAGTTGGCACTCCCGGAAGAATTTTTGTGCTGCCATTTTGACGTCTTATGTAAACAAAGGTTGGGAGCTCGGACCTCTTATACCCTAGGGAAGAATTTATGGTAAAACACAAGCACTTATGAAAATTTCGGGGACTTATGGGGAAAACCGCCATTTTGTATGCAAATGGGAAACCTAAAGCTTATGTAGGCTTTATAATGGGCCCCCGGCCCCGCCGCGCTCTCCACATCCCACCACCAACGGGAGTTTACACAAAAAGTAGTGCAGGTTGAGCAGTTTACTAGCTTCAAGGGAAATGCCCTGGGCGACTTCAGTGTTGGTGTTTGGTTTGGGTGAGAAAAAAAAATGCCTTCAGTGGGTCAGTAATAAATTAGCAATATAATTAGTAGTGTAGTTTTTGGGTTTTTGTTTAAATAGGTGGTATCGCAAAACCAACTTTGACTTGAAAATATTTCCTTGTAAAAGTCAAATATTTGGGAAAATTGTTTAAATAAGAGAGAGAGAGAGAGGAGGAGGGGAAAAGAGAGAAAAAGGGGGAGAGAAGAGAGAGAGAGAGAGAGGGAGAGAGAGAGAGAGAGAGGAGAGGGGGAAAGAGAGAGGGAAGAAAAGAGAGGGAACTCCCCTTTAAATACCCCCTAAGATAGGGGGTACTCGAATACAAAATTTGATGGACAATATATTCCCTTTTAAAAAGTCAAATATTATGGAAGATTGTATTTAAAGGGGGGGGAGAGAGAGAGAGAGAAGGAAGAGAGAGAGGAGAGGGGAGGGAGAGAGAGAAGAGGAAGAGGAGGAGAGAGAGAGAGGAGGAGGAGGAGAGAGAGAGGAGAGAGAGAGAGGAGGAGAAGAGAGAGAAGGGGAGAGAGAGAGAGAGAGAGAGGAGGGAAGAAAAGGGGGGAGAGAGAGAGAGAGAAAAGGAGAGAGAGAGAGGAGAGAGAAAAGAGAGAAGAGAGAGAGAGAGGAGAGGAATCTCTCTTAAATACCCCTAAGATAGGGGGTACTCGAATACCAAACTTTTACTTTCAATAATTTCCTTGTAAATAGTCAAATTTATGGGAAAATTGTATTAAAAAGAGAGAGAGGAGAGAGAGAGAGAAGGAGGAAGGGAAGAGAGAGAGAGAGGAGAGAGAGAGGAGAGAGAGATGGGGAGAGGAGGGAAAGGAGAGAGAGGGGGGAAGGAGAGGGGGAGAAGAGAGAGAGAGGGAAACGTACAAAAGCTGTTACATTGCAAAAGATTTAAAAGATAGTTCCTAGTTCCAGCACGAATCAATGTATAAATACCCTTTTTTTTAATTGGAATGAGGTTGCTCTTTGTCTATTCGGGGGGGTTTTCTCTGCACCCGTGCTAGTATTGTTTTTGTTCCCCCCATAGCCTTTCTCACGGGGTGGCGATTCCTTGTTGAGGATATCCTCAAGCTTGGTTTTTTGCCGATTTTAGCACCTCTGTTTTTTGTGATAGCACACGTTGGGGCCTCGCCGGTACAAACTGTAAACTTCAGTCCTGGTTTCCTGCAGGGGGAACAGGGACGTAAAATGTTGCGGTTCGAAAAGTTGTTTGAAGAAAAGGAAGAAACCACTCCTGATGTCCTAATTTTGTGACTAGTGAGAATAAGAGATGAAAAAATTTAACCTCTTCAATTTTCAGGATTTTAAGCGACCAACGAAATTTAAAATACCTCGCTTATGCAAAAATGGTCCATAAATGCATTTTGGGAAAAAAATTTTATAAATGAAAAGAAATTTCACATGGCCCCAACATTGGATGTCCGCCTCGCCAATTCCCCTTTAATACACAAAAACCACGTCACCTGCACCGCCTGCGATTTTCCCCCCGATCCCCCCGCCCCTTGGTGCAAGACCCCCACTCACAAGACCCTTGAATACGTCTGCTGCATTCTAGGCTCCCACTTACAAATCCCGCCCGGAACGTACCATCTCAGGCACCCCCTAGCTGCCCACCCTGCTGGGGGGCGGCAGGTCCACCCCTCACACAACACTGTCATCCGCCTCTTTATACCTTCCTGAAGAGACAGCCACGCCGTTTTAGCCCACAGGACCCCCACCCGGGCTACAGGTTTCTTAAATTATCGAGCCCTAAAACAACCTAAGAACAAACATTTAAAAGGGTTTGCGTGGCAACGTTTTAAGTAATGAAAATCCATGTATATTCGATTATGGGTGAGCTGGCATTTCAACTTACTCTTTAAATGTCAATATCACAAAAAAACCCCGCCTTTTGTCGCTGAGTTTGTTAAGGGGGGAGAAGTGCTCAGGACCACTTCCCTTGCGCACTTCCAACCCCCTTTAAAGGGATGGGTAAAGATTAATTAAACTTTGTTGGGGAAAGATGGACAAATTTTGGGTGAGAAGAGTAAGGTCTTTTCGGGGCCCCAGGGGGGGGCCCAGTTCAAGTTAGGGAGCGTGAGCATGAAAATAAATAGAAAAGCAAAAAGCAACATTGGGCGGGGTTTTTAATTTAAAAAAATTAAAAACCGTCAAGGGGGGAAATTGATAGACGAACAGCTTTTCTCAAACCCTTGTTTAAAGGGACTAAATGATACCCCCCCCCGATGTGGAAAATCTCCATATTGGGGGTAAGTACAACCCAAAATGGGGGGGGAAAAAAATAACGCAGAC
>JACEEZ010015673.1:0-15254 GCA_016584305.1 Chionoecetes opilio
TTTTGTCCAAAAATTTTTGACATTATTCAGCACTTTTACACAAAAATATTTAAAAATTTATGAGTTAAAATATGTTTTTTCATGAAATTTAGTAAAATTTTTATTTTTAAAAAACAACTTTTTTTTCAAGTGTTTTAATGTATTTTTAAAGGGCTAAAAATGTCGAAATTGACATTATTCAGCCATTTTTGATAGAGAAATTCAAAATGTGTATATAGTTGTTTTCGAAAATTGCTTTTTTAAATTACTTAACTATATAAGTTTGAGACTTATATGTGATAATTGTATTTCACGTGTTTTCCACAGTTCTTTAATTAAATTTTTATTAATAGAGGAATTTACAATGATATGCTTATACCTTAAATTTTCATTTTAAATGTTTTTAAAGTTATTTTAGTAATTTTTAGATTAGTAAATTATATCCTTTTTTTAATTGCATATAAGTGTTAATACATTAACTAAAATAAATAAAATGTTAATTTTGTGAAAACGGTATCTTAATGATTTTCATAGTTTCTTGTATAACTGTTTTTATTATATACAATATTTTAATTATCAATGTATAACCTATAAATGTATTTTTAATAAAAGTTACGGTTATATATATGTTTTATACAAATTTAGGTATATAACCTTTTTTTAAAATTTGTAACTATATACTTACTTTATTATTAATAAAAACATAATAGTTATTTATGTAGATAACGTTATTGAATGATTTTCTATAGTTTAAATACCACTATTGTATAAAAATTAATTATTATCATATTGCTTAAAATAAAATAATATATGTTATTGTATATAACTTATGTCTTATTCGTTTTCTAAAATTGATGTATTTCTTATATAAATATTTGCCATAAGTTGCTTACATAACATTATGTATAATAAAGATTAAGTTTTTGTGTAATATAAGGTTATAAGGTTTTTATATCCTTAGAAGGTATTATTTGTAATATACAAGGAGTTTTACTTATCAATGTATACATAAATGTAAGTTTATTCAAGTTTTACAAATATTCGGTGATATATACTTTTTCATACAAATGATGTATTAAATGCTCTTTTTACAATAAAAACTTTTAAGTATTTAAATTACTTAGCATTAATGTTAAAGTTTTAATTGATGTATATTTTTAAAAGTAATATTGAAGCGTTTTTCATAAGTTTTTTTAAATAGTAGTTATATACAGTAGTTTTACTTATCAAGTCTATAAACCTTAAATGTTTTTCTAATGATACAGTAGTTTTATTGTGTATATAATTTTTTTAAAATTGAAGTATAATAATTTTTATAGATATATTGTTAAAGAGTTAATACATTAAGCCTATTTAAAGAAAAAAGGCTTATATTATTATAAGGATAATGAAGCGTTTTCATTTCTTATTAATAAGCGTTATTGTATAAAATTTTTATTTTTTTATACCATAATATAGTGTTTTAATGATATATTGTAGTTACATGAAGAGTATTTTTTCTAAATTTAGTTATTTCTTTAAATTATTTATTAATATTTTGATATTTTAATATATTTTAAAATATGCAAATTTGTATTTTTCAAAATTTAGTAATTTTAATCTTAAATAAAGTTTTATCAATGTATTTTAAAGTAATTTTTAATATTAAAAATTTGAAATTGAATATCGATTCAAACTAATTTACAGTTATTAAAAATTATTATTTTCATGAATTTAGGTATCAATTTTAATCTTATAAATAGTTTTTTTAAGTTTTTAAAATTTTTGAAACTAAAAAATTCGAAATTAAACATTATTTACACTTATTACAAATTTTAAAAATATTATTTTAAATTTATTTTTCATAAATTTATGTTCAATTAATTCTTAAACAATTTTTTTAAGTGTTTTTAATGTATTTAAGGGTAAATTCGAAAATAACATTATCAGCCATTTTTTGATAGAGAAATTCAAAAGTGTATTTAGTTGTTTTCGTTAAAATGCTATTTTAAATTTGTAAGCTTATAATGGAGTTTGAGACTCTATATTGTGATACAATTGATATTACACGTTTTTTCAAAGTTTCTTGTTAATTGAAGTGTTATATCATTAATAGAAGGAATTTACCTAATATAATGCTTTAGTATCACCAAAAATTTCTCTTAATGATCCCTAGTTATCGGTGATATAGAGCTGGTTTCTCAGTAATTGAAGTATTAACCTTTTTTAAATTTGACCTATAATCTTATATTACATAAGCTGATAAATAAAAGAAGGTAATTATTGTATATAACGGATATTGCATGCGTTTCTTGATTATTTAAATTTAAAGTGTTATTGTATTTATAACAGTAGTTTTACTATATTGCTATAAACCCATAAATGTATTGTTTTCAATGAGATTAACTATTTTATCGGTATATATAGCTGTTGTTTCCTAAAAATTAGGTATAAATCCTTTTTAAAGAATAACTTGCACTTAATATATTATTAAAATAAATAAAAGGTAATAGGTTATTTTTGTGATATAACGTATATGCAGCGTTTTTCATAGTTTCTTGTAAAACGTACTTTATATTTATATACAATTAGCTTATTAATTAGCTATAAACCATAAATGTTTCAATGATTTTACTAGTTTTGATAATATAATGTTTTTCTACAAATTGAGTATAAAATCCTTTTTATAGAATAATTTTTTGCCCCTTAATAGTTTACTTTACTTATGTAAAAAATAGAAGAGTAGGATTTTATTTATTGTAATAACGGTATATTGCAAGCGTTTTATAGTTTTGAAGGTACGTTTTTTATATAACAAGGAGTTTTATTATCAAATGCTCAAACCCAAAAAAAATTGTGTTTTCAATGATATTACCTAATTATCGGGATATTCCCTGTTTTCTACAAATGTGTATAAAATCCTCTTTTTGAATAATTTGACCTATAAGTAGCTTAAATACATAAGCTATTAAATAGACGAGTAAGAGGTTATTATTTGTTTAAAACGGTATTTTGCAAGCGTTTTTCATAGTTTTTGTAAACTGGGGTTATTGTATATATACAAGTAGTTTTATTTATCATTTTGCAAAAACCCCATAAAAGTAGTGTTCCCAATGATATTAGTAGTTTTGGTGATATATAGCTTTTCCTAAAAATTGAAGAAAAAATCCTTTTTATAGAATAATTTGCACCTATAAGTAGCTTTACTTTACATTAAGCTTTTAAAAAAGAAGAGTAGGGGTTATTTATTGTGAAAAAAACGGTATTTTGCAAGCGTTTTTCATAGTTTTTTTTAAAGTGAGCTTTATTGTTAATACAGTAGTTTACATATATTTGCTAAAAAACCCAAAAATGTAGTGTTTTTAAATGATTTAGCTATTTATCAGTGAAGAGTTGTTTTTTCTACAAATTCGTATATTTTTTAATCTGTAGTTAAAAGTTTTGATATTCTACAATTATATTTTAAAAAAAATACTAAAAAATGTATTTTTCATAAAATTTTAAATATCAATTTCAATCATAAAAAACAATTTTTTTTTAAAGTATTTTAATGTATTTTGAAAGGCTAAAAAATGTCGAAATTTGAATTTTTCAGCTTTTTACACAATATTTTTTACAATGTTTGAGCTAAAAAATGTTTTTTTATTAAAATTAGTATCAATTAAATTTTAAAAACAACTTTTTTTTCAAGTTTTTTAAGTTTTTTTGAAAGCCTAAAAAATGTCAAAACTTGAATTACAGCACTTTTCACAAAAAATATTTTAAAAAATTACGAGTTTTTAAAATAGTATTTTTCAAAAAAATTATGTATAAAATTTTTTTCTTAAAAACAATTTTTTTTAAAGTGTTTTAAAAATTTTTTTAAAGGGGCTAAAAAATGTCGAAAATTGCATTTTTTCACCCCCTTTTTTTGATAGAAAATTAAAAAATGGGGTATTATATTGTTTTCGTAGAAATTGCTTTTTTAAAATACGTAAGCTTATAATAGGAGTTGAGACTCTATATTGTGATACAAGTATTTTAACGTGTTTTTCACATTTTCTTGTTAATTTAAAGTGGTTTATATCATTAATAAAAGGAAATTTTACCAAGAAATGCTTTATACCCTCAAAATGTTTTCTCTCAATGATTATACTAGTTATGGTGATATAGAGGGTTTTCCTGAAATTTGAAGTTTTACAATCCTTTTTTTAGAATAATTTGCACCTAAAAGTAGCTTATTTTTAATTAAGCTATTAAATAGAAGAGAAGGGGTTTATTTATTTGATATAACGTTTATTGCTAGTGTTTTTCATATTTTCTGTAAACTGTAGCTTTATGTATATCAAAAGTAGTTTACTTATCATTTTGCTCTAAACCCAAAAATGTAGGTTTTTTTTAAAAATTTTAAAAACAAATTTATGGGTGAATATAGCTTTTTTCCTACAAATTGATGTAAAAAAAATCTCTTTTTAGAAAAATTTGCATTAAAAGTAGCTTAATTACATTAAGCTATTAAAAGAAGGTAAGAGGTTTTTAGGATAAAGGGTAATTGCAAGCGTTTTTCATATTTTTCTTGAAAAACGAAGCTTTTATTTTAAATACAAAAGTAGTTTTATTATATATTGCTATAAACCCATAAAATGTAGTGTTCCTAATGATATTAGCTATTTATTGGTGATATATGGGTTTTTTCCACAAATGATGAAAAAAAGCCTCTTATAGAATAATTTGACCTATAAGTAGCTTACATTACATTAAGCTAAAAAAAATAGAAGAGTAAAGGTTAATTATTGGATAAACGGTATTTTGCAAGCGTTTTTCATAGTTTTTTGAAATGTAGCGTTATTGATTAAAAGTAGGGTTTTACTTATCATTTTGCTAGCCCCAAAAAAATGGGGTTTTCCAATGATTTAGCTAATTATCGGGATAATAGTTTTTTCCAGAAATTGAAGATAAAACCCCTTTTTTTTGAATTAATTTGCACCTATAAATAGCTTACATTACTTAAGCATTAAATAGGGGATAAAGGTTTTTATTGTGAATAAGGATATTGCAAGCGTTTTTCATAGTTTTTGAATTGTAGCTTTATTGTAATATACAAGAGTTTTACAAAAATTTTTGCTAAAAACCCCATAAAATGTAGGTTTTCAATGATTTTAGTAGTTTCAGTGAAGATTTTTTTTTCAAAAAAAATTGAAGTATATTTTTTATTCTGAGCAAATAGTTTTTGATTTTTTGCAAACAATATATCTTTTCAAAATTAATAGCAAAAAAATATGTTTTTTTATGAAATTTAGATATAATTTCAATTAAAAAAATTTTTTTTAAAGTTTTTTAAGTATTTGTGAAAAAAAAAGGCTAAAAAAATGTCGAAATTGATATTATTCAGCATTTTTACACAACTTTTTTTTTACAATGTATGAGGTAAAAAATAGTATTTTTCATAAAATTAGGTATAAATTTAATCTTAAAACCAATTTTTTTCAAGTTTTTTAAGTTTTTTTGAAGGCCAAAAAAAATTTGAAAATTGACATATTCACCCCTTTTTTTTGATAGAGAAATTCAAAATGTGGTTTTAAGTTTTTTCTTTAAAAAATTGCTATTTTAATCTATTTAAGCTTTTTTAAATGGAGTTTGAGCCCTATATTGTGATAAATTGTAATTACAGGGTTTTTTTCAAGTTTTGTTAATTGTGTGTTAATCTTTAATAGAAGGGAAATTACCTTATGAAAATGTTTTATACTCTCAAAAGGTTCTTTTAAAATGTTTTTAGTTATTATCGGTATATATAGCTGTTTTCCTAAAAAATTAAGTATACAATCCTTTTTTTAGAATAATTTGCAACAAAAGTAGTTTACATTACATTAAGCAATAAAAAAGAGTAATGGGGTATTTATTGTGTTTAAACGGTATATTGCAGGGTTTTTTTCATATTTTCTTCTAAATTGAGCGTTATTGTATAATAAAGTGTTTTATATAAATTTTGCTAAAAAACCAAAAAAAGTAGTTTTCTCAATGATATTAACTAGTTATGGTGAATATAGCGTTTTCCTACAAATTGAGTAAAAAAATCCTTTTTTATAAAAATTTTTTGGCACCTATAAGTAGTTTACATTACATTATGCTATTAAAAAGAAGATAGGAGGTTTTTTTATTGTGATATGCGGATATTGAAAGCGTTTTTCATTTTTCTTGAAAAAACTGAGCTTTTGTAATATACAAGTAGTTTTACTTATCATATTGCCAAAAACCCAAAAATTTTAGTTTTTTCAATGAATTTTAGCTAATTATCGGTTTATTAGCTTTTTTCCTACAAATTTGAGTATAAAATCCCTTTTTTAGAATAATTGCACCTATAAGTAGTTTTACATACATTAAAGCTATTAAATAAAAGGGAAAAGAGGTTATTATTGTGATATAACGGTATTTGCAAGCGTTTTCATAGTTTTTGTAAACTGTAGCGTTTGTAATATACAAGTAGTTTTATTTAATATGCTAAAAACCCCATAAAAATGTAGTGTTCCTAATGATTTTAGCCAGTTATTGGGATATATAGCTGTTTTCCTAAAAATTTGATGATAAAACCCTTTTTTTAGAAAATTGCACCTATAAAGTAGTTACATTAAATTCAGCTTTTAATAGAAGAGTAAGGGTTTTTTTGTATAAACGTTATATTGAAAGCTTTTTTTTTTCATATTTTTTTTTTTTAAACTGTAGCGTTAGTGTATAACCTAACGCTAAGTATTTTTTTACATTTTGCTATAAACCCATAAAAGTAGTGTTCCAATGTATTAGCTAGTTATTTGGGATTTTTATAGCTGTTTTTCCTACAAATTGAAGTATAAAAACCCTTTTTATAGAAAAAATTTGCACCTATAAGTACTTACATTAATTAAGCTATTAAAAGAAGAGTAGGAGGTTATTTATTGGAATAAAGGATATTGCGAGCGTTTTTCATAGTTCTTGAAAAACTTTAGGTTATTTTTATATATACAAGTAGTTTTATTTCATATTGCTATAAACCCATAAAATGTAGGTTTCAATGATTTGAGTTATTTCAGTAAGAGTTTTTTTTTTCTAAAAATTTGAAGTATTTTTCTTTATATCTGATTTAAATAGTTTTGATATTTGCTACGACTATATTTTACAAAAATGAATAACTAAAAATATGTTTTTTCAAAAAATTTGATATAAATTTTTAATTTTAAATAAAAAGTTTTTTCAAGTATTTAAGTTTTTGAAAGGCTAAAAAAGTCGAAATTTGACATTATTCAGTTTTTTACACAACATATTTTACAATGTTTGAGCAAAAAAATAGTTTTTTCATGAAATTTAGGTATCAATTTTAATCTTATAAAACAACGTTTTTTCACGTATTTTAATGTATTTTTGAAAGCCTAAAATGCGAAACTTGAACATTATTCACACTTTTAACACAACAATATTTACAATATTATAGCTTAAAATTGTATTTTTCATGAAATTTTATGTATCAAATTTATTCTTAAAAACAATGTTTTTCAAGTGTTTTAATATAGTTTTGAAGGGCTAAAACATGTCGAAAAATTGACATTAGTCAGCCCTTTTTTTGATAGAGAAATTCCAAATGGTGGTATTATATTGTTTTTCGTTAGAAATTGCTATTTAAAATTACTGTAAGCTTATAATAGGGTTTGAGACTCTATTTGGTGATACATTGTATATGACACGTGTTTTTCCACAGTTTCTTGTGAATTGAAGTGTTATATCATTAATAAGGAATTTACCTATGATAATGCTTTATACCCTCAAAATGTGTTCTCTTCAATGATTCTACCTAGTTATCGGTGATATAGAGCTGGTTTCTCTAGTAATTGAGTATACATCCTTTTTTTTTAGAATAATTTGCACCTATACGTAGCTTATATTACATTAGCTATTAAATAGAGAGTAAGAGGTTATTTATTGGGAATAACGTTTATTTGCTAGTTGTTTTTCATAGTTTCTTGTAAACTGTAGCGTTATAGTATATACCAAGTAGGTTTACTTATCATATTGCTCTAAAAAACCCAGAAATGGTTGTTTTTAATGATATGAACTAATTATCGTGATATATAGCTGTTTTGCATACAAATTGATGTATAAAATGCTCTTTTTAAAATAATTTTGCACCTATCAGTAGCTAAATTACATTAAGCTATTAACGACGAGTGAAGAGGTTATTTCTTGTGATTTAACGGTATAATTGCAAGCGTTTTTCATAGTTTCTTGTAACTGTAGCGTTCTTGTATATATACAAGTAGTTTTACTTCGCATATTGCTATAAACCCATAAAATGGTATTGTTCCTAATGATATTATCTAGTTATTGGGTGATATATAGCTGTTTTTCCTAGCAAATTGATGGTATAAGCCTCTTTATAGAATAATTTGCACCTGATAAGTAGCTTACATACATTAAGCTAATAATAGAAGAGTAATAGGTATTATCTGTGAAATAACGTTATATTGCAAGCGTTTTTCATAGTTTTCTTGTAAACTGTAGCGTTATGTATAATATACAAGTAGTTTTACTTATCATATTGCTATAACCCTAAAATGTGGTTTTTCCTCAATGATATTAGACTATTTAAGGTGATATATAGCTGTTTTCCTAAAATTGAAGTATAAAATCCTCTTTTTTAGAATTTTGCACCTATAAATAGCTTACATTACATGAAGCTATTAAATAGACGGGGAGTAAGAGGTTATTTAATTGTGATATAACGGTATATTGCAAGCGTTTTTCATAGTTTTCTTTCTTGTTAAATTGTAGCTTTTTGTATATATACAAGTAGTTTTTTTACATATCATATTGCTATACACCCATAAATGTAGTGTTTTTTCAAATTATTTTAGCTAGTTATCAGTGAGATTTGTTTTTCTAAAAATTGACGTATTTTCTTTATATCTGTAGCTAAATAGCTTTTTGATATTTGCTACGAACTATATCCTTCAATTATAGCTAAAAATATGTTTTTTCATGAATTTGATATCCAATTTCAATCTTAAAACAATGTTGTTTCAATTATTTTAATGATTTTGGAAAAGGTCTAAAAAATGTCGAAATTTGATATTATTCAGCACTTTTAACACAACATATTTTTACAATGTTTTATGTATGTAAAATTTGTATTTTTCATGAAATTTAGGTATCAATTTTAATCTTAAAACCAACGTTTTTTCCAAGTATTTAATGTATTTTTGAAGGGCTAAAAATTTCGAAATTGACATTCTTCAGCCTTTTTTTGATATAGAAATCAAATGTGGTATTTAGTTGTTTTCGTTAAAATTGCTATTTTAAATCTCTTAAGCTTATAATAGAGTTTTGAGACTCTATATTGTGAGACATTGTATATTACACGTGTTTTTTCATAGTTTTCTTGTTAATTGTAGTGTTATATCATTAATAGAAGGAATTTACCTTTATGGATCATGCTTATACTCTCAAAATGTGTTCCTTTTCAATGATTTTAGTTAGTTATCGGTGATATATCGCTGTTTTTCCTACAATTGAAAGTATACAATCCTTTTTTAGAATAATTTGCAACTATAGTAGCTTACATTACATTAAGGCTAATAAATAAAGAGTAAATAGGTTTATTTATTGTGATATCACGGGTATATTGCATGGCGTTGTTTTTTCCTTATTTTCTTCGAAATTGTAGCGTTATGGTATACTATTACAAGTAGTTTTACCATTGATCATATTGCTTATACACCCCTAAAATGTAGTGTTCCAATTGATATTAACTAGTTATCGGTGATATATAGCTTGTTTTCCTACAAATTGATGTATAAAAATCCTCTTTATAGAATAGTTTGCACCTATAAAGTAGCTTCATTACATTATGCTATTAAATAGAAGAGTAGGCGGTTATTTATTGTGTTGACGTATATTGCAAGCGTTGTTCATAGTTTCTGTAAACTGTAGCGTTATTGTATATTACAAGTAGTTTTACTTATCATATTGCTACACTACACCCATAAAATTGTAGTGTTTTCAATGATATTAGCTAATTACTCGGTTATATATCATGTTTTCCTACAAATTGATGTATAAAATCCTCGTTTTTTAGAATAATTTGCACCTATAAAGTAGCTTACATTACCTTAAGCTATTAAATAGAAGAGTAAGAGGTATTTATTTGATATAACGGTATATTGCAAGCGTTTTCATAGTTTTCCTTGTAAACTGTAGCGTTATTGTATATATACAAATAAGTTTTACTTATCATATTGCCTATAAACCCCTTAAAATGTTAGTGTTTCCTATGATATTAGCCAGTTCTTTTGGTGATATCAGCTGTTTCCTAACAAATTGATGGTCTAAAGCCTTTCTATAGAATACTTGCACCCTATACAGTAGCTTACTTACATTCAGCTATGAAATAGAAAGAGTAAGAGGTTATTTATTGTGATATAACCGTTATATTGCAAGCATTTTTTCATAGTTTTTTTTGGTAAACCTGTAGCGTTAGTGTATATACACTAACGCTAAGTAGTTTGACTTATCATATTGCTATAAACCCATAAAAATGTAGTGTTCTCAATGATATTAGCTAGTTATTGGTGATATATAGCTGTTTTCCCTACAAATTGAAGTATAAATCCTCTTTATAGAATAATTTGCACCTATAAGTAGCCTTACATTAATTTAGCTATTAATAGAAGAGTACGGAGGTTATTTATTTGGTGAATAAAGGTATATTTGCGAGCGTTTTTCATTTTTTTCTTGTAAACTTTAGCGTTATTGTATATATACAAGTAGTTTTACTTATCATATTGGCTATAAAACCCATAAATGTAGTGTTTTCATGATTTGATTAGTTATCAGTGAAGAGTTGTTTTTTTTTCTACAATTTAAGTATATTCTTATTCTGTATTTAAATCGCTTTTTTGATATTTTGCTACGACTATATTTTACAAAATGAATACCTGAAAAATATGTATTTTTCAATGAAAATTTAGATATCATTTTTAAATCTTAAATACAATGTTTTTTCAGTATTTTAATTATTTTTGAAAGGCTAAAAAATGTCGAAATTTGAACATTATTTCCAGCCTTTTTACACACTATATTTACATGTTATGACTAAAAATATGTATTTTTCATGAAATCTAGTATCCATTTTGATCTTTTTTTTATAAACAACGTTTTTTCAGTATTTTAATTATTTTCGAAAGCCTAAAAGATGTCAAATTTGACATCATTCAGCACTTTTACACACAATATTGTACAATATTATGAGCTTAAAATACGTATTGTTTCATAAATTTATGTATCAATTTTATTCCTAAAACAAGTTTTTTTCAAGTGTTGTAATGTATTTTTGAGGGCTAAAAAATGCGAAAATTGACATGATTCAGCACCTTTTTTTGATAGAGAAATTCAAAATGTGGTATTATAGTTTTGTTTTCGTTAGAAATTGCTATTTTAAACTACTGTAATCTTATAAAGGAGTTTGAGACTCTATTTGTGATACAATTGTATATTACACGTTTTTTTCCATAGTATTTCTTGTTTAATTGTAGTGTTTATACCCATTAATAGAAGGAAGTTTACCTTGTGAAAAATGCTTTATACCCCTCAAAAATGTGTTCTTTTCAATGAATATTAGCTTGTTACGGTGATATATAGCTGTTTTCCTACAAATTGAAGTATAAAATCCTCTTTTTAGAATAATTTTCACCTATAGTAGCTTACTTACATTAAGCTATTAAATAAAGAGTAAGAAGGTTTTTTTTGTGATAATAACGTTATAATTGCTACGTTTTCATAGTTTCTTGAGACTGTACGTTATTGTATTATATACAAGTAGTTTTACTTATCATATTGCTATAGACACCATAAATGTATGTTTCTCAATGAATATTGCTAATTATAATTTTCGGTGCTATATAGCTGTTTTCTACCATTGAGTTAAAATCCTCTTTTTAGAATAAAATGTTTTTTTTTTGTTGCCCACCTATAAAATAGCTTACATTACATTCAGCTTTAATAGAGGATTACGAGGTTATTTTATTGGGATATACGGTATATTGGCAAGCGTTTTTTCATAGTTTTCTTGAATTGTAAGCTTTTATTGTATATATACAGTAGTTTTACATATCATATTGCTATACAAACCCATAATGTAGTGTTCTTCAATGGGGGATTTTAGCTAGTTATCAGTGAAGAGTATGTTTTTTTCTACAATGAAAGTATAATTTCTTTATATCTGTAAGCTACTAGCTTTTGATATTTGCTCAACTATATCTTAACAAATTATAGCTAAAATATGTATTTTTTATGAAATTTAGATATCAATTTCAATGTTAAAAACATGTTTTTTCAAGTATTTTAATGTATTCTTGAAGGCTAAAAAATGTCCGAATTTTGAAATTATTCAGCACTTTTTTTGATAGAGAATTCAAATGTGGTATTATAGTTGTTTTCGTTAGGAATTGCTATTTTAATCTACTGTAAGCTTATAATAGGAGTTTGAGACTCATTTGGTGATACAATTGTTATTACACGTGTTTTTCATAGTTTCTTGTTATTGAGTGTTTTATCATTATAGAACGAATTTTACTTTATGATAATGCTTTATACCCTCAAAATGTGTTTTCTTTTCATGATTGTTAGTTAGTTATCGGTGATATATAGCTGTTTTTCTACATTGGAAGTATACAATCCCTTTTTTTAGAATAAGTTGCAACTATACGTAGGCTTACATTACATTACGCTAAGAAATTAAAGGTAATAGGTTCTTTATTGTGATATACCGGTATATTGCAAGCGTTTTTCATAGTCTCGTTGTAAAGGTAGCGTTTATTGTATATATACAAGGAGTTTTTACTTATCATTGCTCTAAACCAATAAAATGTCGTGTTTTCAATGAATTACCTAAGTTATCGGTGATATATTAGCTGCTTTCTACAACTTTGAAGTATAAAATCCTGTTTTTATAAATAATTTTCACATAATGTGGTATTTATCATACTACATTTATCATTACATTACTTTCAGCTACTTTAGTACTTAAATTACATTAGCTATTAAATTCAATCATAAACAATGTTTTTTCAAGTATTTTTAATGTATTTTTTTGAAAGCCTAAAAATGTCGAAATTTGACATTATTAGCACTTTTACACACTATATTTTACATATTATGAGCTTAGAATATGTGTTTTTTTCATGAAATTTATGTATCAAATTATTCTTCAAACAACCGTTTTTTTCAGTCATTTTAATGGTAATTTTTTGAAAGCCCTAAAAATTTCGAAATTTGAAATTATTCAGCCTTTTACACACTAATTTTTACAAATATTAATGAGCTTAAGAATATGTGTTTATTTCATGAAATTTATGTATACAATTTAATTCTTCGTACACGTTTTTCAAGTGTTTTAATGTATTTTAAAGGCTAAACAATGTCGAAATGACATTATTCAGCTTTTTTTTTTTATAGAGAATTCAAAATGTGGTATTATAGTTGTTTTCGTTAGAATTGCTATTTTAAACTACTGTAACTTATAATAGGGTTTTGAGGAGACTCTATATTGTGCTCAATTGTATATTACTCGTGTGTTTTTCACAGTTTCTTGTTTAATTGAAGTGTTTATCATTAATAGAAGGAATTTAACTAATGCTAATGCTTCATACCCTCAAATGTGTTCTCTTGCAATGATTATACCTAGTTATCGGTGATATAGAGATGTTTTCCTAGTAATTGAAGTATACCACCTTTTTTTAGAATAATTTGCACCTATAAGTAGCCTTATATTACATTTAGCTGATAATAGAATAATAATAGGTTACTTATTGTGATATAACGGTATAATTGCATCGTTTTTTCATAGTTTCCTTGTAAACTGTAGCGTTATTGTATATACTACAAGTAGTTTACTTATCATATTGCTATAAACCCCTAAAATGTAGTGTTCTCAATGATTATTAGCTAGTATTGTGGATATATACTTTTTTCCTACAAATTGAAGTATAAAATCCCTTTTATAGCATAATTTGCACTATAGTTAGCTTACATTACATTAAGCTATTAAAAAGAAGAGTGAGGAGGTTATTTATGTGATATAACGGTATTTGCCAGCGTTTTTTTTCATAGTTTCTTGTAAAGTGTAGCGTTATTGTATATATACAAGTAGTTTTACTTATCATATTGCTATAAACCCATAAAATGTAGTGTTTTCAATGATTTTAGCTAGTTATCAGTGAAGAGTTGTTTTTTTCTACAAATTTCAGTATATTTCTTTATATCTGTAGTTAAATAGCTTTTGATATTTGCTACAACTATATTTTACAAAATTAATAGCTAAAATTATGTATTTTTCATGAAATTTAGATATCAATTTTAATCTTAAATACAATGTTTTTTCAAGTATTTTAAAGTATTTTTGAAAGGCTAAAAAATGTCGAAATTTGACATTATTCAGCACTTTTACACAACTATATTTTACAATGTTATGAGCTAAAAATATGTATTTTTCATGAAATTTAGGTATCAATTTTAATCTTATAAACAACGTTTTTTCAAGTATTTTAATGTATTTTTGAAAGCCTAAAAAATGTCGAAATTTGACATTATTCAGCACTTTTACACAACAATATTTTACAATATTATGAGCTTAAAATATGTATTTTTCATGAAATTTATGTATCAATTTTATTCTTAAAAACAACGTTTTTTTCAAGTGTTTTAATGTATTTTTGAAGGGCTAAAAAATGTCGAAAATTGACATTATTCAGCCATTTTTTTGATAGAGAAATTCAAAATGTGGTATTATAGTTGTTTTCGTTAGAAATTGCTATTTTAAATTACTGTAAGCTTATAATAGGAGTTTGAGACTCTATATTGTGATACAATTGTATATTACACGTGTTTTTCACAGTTTCTTGTTAATTGAAGTGTTATATCATTAATAGAAGGAATTTACCTAATGATAATGCTTTATACCCTCAAAATGTGTTCTCTTCAATGATTATACCTAGTTATCGGTGATATAGAGCTGGTTTCCTAGTAATTGAAGTATACAATCCTTTTTTTAGAATAATTTGCACCTATAAGTAGCTTATATTACATTAAGCTGATAAATAGAAGAAGAATAGGTTATTATTGTGAATAACGGTATTTGCATCGTTTTTCATAGTTTCTTGTAAATTATGTTATTTTATATATACAAAGTTTTACTTATCATATTGCTATAAACCCAAAATGTTTGTTTTTTAATGAGATTAACTAGTTATCGGTATATAAGCTGTTTTTTCCCAAAAATTTAGGTATACAAACCTTTT
>JACEEZ010015674.1:0-20000 GCA_016584305.1 Chionoecetes opilio
GAAATTTAAACGGATTTGGGTGAATATTAAGTTAATGCATATTTCTTGAGAGTCTCATAATGGCCTTTCTTTAGTGTGTTTTAGGGGTTTTTTATTTGATAATATTATATAACAAACATTTCCGAAGACCACAGTATATCTTTTATACTGATAAACTATATTTGGTGGGGGAAAAGTACCATAAGCTGGCAAACACGGCGGCAAGGGGAGTTTTGTTTGTCCTCCAGCTCGCTCCGACGGCGGCATTTTGTTTGAAGACGCTAAAATCGTGAGGTCAGTGCAAGACACCTATTTAAGTACAATAGTGAGGGAAAAAATATATAGGGGATTGGACTCTACACGTGTATATTTAAAAAGAGAATCGAATTTTGGTTGATCCTTTCATATATATAGAGGAGAGAGGATCAGGGCGAGTTGTTTCACGGATGTTGACTGCTGTAATAACCTTCCCACAGCGAGCGGAGGCGAGGAGGAGGAGGAGGAGGAGGAGGGAGGAGGGAGGAGGAGGAGGGGGAGGAGGAGGAGGAGGAGGAGGGAGGAAAGTGGAAGTGAGAAGTATGAGACAAATTTAATAACTGATGGAATAAAGAAAAAAAATTTGATAAAATATTGTAGACTAAATTAAAATAGAATATGAGAGAGAGAGAGAGAGAGAGAGAGAGAGAGAAGGAGAGAGAGAGAGAGAGGAGAAAAGGAGAGAGAGAGAGAGAGAGAGAGAGAGAGAGAGAAAAGAGAGAGAGAGAAGAGAGAGAGAGAGAGAGAGAGAGAGAGAGAAAAAAAAACTATAGGTGTTGTATGGTTTCTTAGCGAGGCAGCATGAGAGGAGAGAGAGAGAGAGAGAGGGGAGGAGAGAGAGAGGAGAGAAGAGAGAGAGAGAGAGAGAGAGGGGAAGAGAGAGGGGAAGAGAGGTAGAGAGGTGATAAGAATGGCACCCTTTCAATGGCTTGGCACTGAAGATATGAGGCACTGTTGACCGTGATAATGATGGAAAGGAGACTGTGCATTAATGGCACGAGAGAGAGAGAGAGAGGGGAGAGAGAGAGAGAGAGAGAGGAGAGAGAGAAAGAAGAGAGAGAGAGAGGGGAGAGAGAGAGATAGAGAGAGAGAGGAAGAGAGAGAAGACCATCCTACACACCTTCAAAAAACCACAGAGGAAGAGAGAGAGAGAGGGAGAGAGAGATAGGAGAGAGAGAGGAGAGAGAGAGAGAGAGAGAGAGAGAGAGAAGAGGGGAGAGAGAGAGAGAGAGAGAGAGAGAGAAAAGAGAGAGAGGGGGAGAGGGGAGAGAGAGCAGATCAAACTTTTATTGTGAATAATGAAACACATTACACATAATACTATAAATTTAAAGGGGTACAAATAGACAAAGGGCGCACCCCCCATGCAGGTTGCATAGGGACGATTGCATGATTAATGAAGTTAGATAGTAAATTGTTAATTAAAATTTAGATATGCATATACAAAAGACTATGTTATGTTACATATATATTTATTTTTTATTTATTAAGTCCATGTGGCTTTCCTGTTTTTTTCACGGAAAAGGTTTTTTTAAAAATTGAGGTGCACTAGGGGGTTTTCCCACAGTGTTTTAAAAAAATAACCTTCCCTCCTTTTAACCATTGGGGGAGTTTCCCTTCCTTTTTTTTTAAAATTTTTACATTTTTTAATATTATTTTGTAGGAAACAAATCCGAGATGCTTAATTTTCCCTTTTAATTTGTACTTTCCCATTTCGGCCCATTTTGTTTTTAGAGGGGCCCCAAGGGGACAAAGGGGGGAAAAACCCCAACACCACCTTAATACCCTTTGGGGGGAAAATTTTCCATTTCCACATTTTCTTTTTTAAGGGGGCCCAAGGGAAAACCAGAGGGGGGAAAAAGAAAAAATTTTAGAGGAATTTTGGCGGGGAACCCTGGAGGACCCCAATGGGGAGGGGGAAGAGAGAGAAGAGAAGAGAGAGGAGAGGAGGAGAGAGGAGGAGAGAGAGAAGAGAGAGAGAAAAGAGGGAATCCCTTTCCCCGCAAAACCTTTAACAAACCACAAAAAAAAAAAACAACCCAATTAAAAACCCAAAAATAACACAAAATTAATTTCCCCCTTTTTTTTTTTTCCCCCTTTTTCCCTCTCTCTCTCCAAATTCCTAACCCCCCTCCCCTCCCTCTCCCCCGGTCCCCTCCCCTTTTTCCCCCTTCCCCCTCTCTCTCTCTCTCTCCTCTCCTTTTTCTCTCTCTCTCTTTCCTAAAAGCCGCAAAAACCAAAAAAGGGAAAAATGGTCCGCATATCCCCCCGCGGGGTTTCATGGGCATCGAATTCTGTTACGCCCCCCGGAGACCCCCTTTTTGTTCTCACCGCCTTACGCAAATCGGCGTCAGTCACCGAAACATGCCCCTTAATTGGTGCCCTGTCCCCCTTTAAAATGGGGGTTTTTTTTTTCCTTTTTTCCCCCCAAAACCCTTTCCCGGCCCTTCCGCTCTGGGGACAACTGCCCGCTCAAAAGCTTGGGCAAAAACAAAAACCCCATTTTTTTTCTTTCTCTCAAATGGGGGATTAAAATTAGGTAAGGGAGAGAGAAAAGAGAGAGAGAGGAGAGAGAGGGGGAGAGGAGGGGGAAAAGAGGGGGACTGGGGGGAGGGAGGAAGGGGAGAGAGCGGAGGGGGATGGAAGAGAAAAGAGAGAGGAACTATCCCCTTTGTGGGCTCTTCGGCTTATTGTATTTTCCCTTAGTTTTATCGGGGGAGAGAGAGGGAAGAGAGGGAGGGGAGAACGGAAAAGAGAGCGGGGAGAGAGAGGAGAAGAATGGAGGGGGAAAGAGAGAGAGAGAGAGAGAGAGAGAGAGACCTTACAAACCTCTTTTTTCCCCCGGGCATCCATCTTTTTTTCCCCTTTTAATTTCTTCCCCTTTTTTTGGGCCCCTTTCCTTCGTTTTGGGATGAGAGAGAGAGAGAGAAGAGGAAGAGAGGAAAAATTAGAGAGAGAGAGAGACAGCACACTTTAAACCCACCCAATAAATCTCCTTCTTTTATCATTTGGGTCACCTTTTGGTTCTTTCCCTTTTCGTTAAGCTCGTGAGTGGAGTGTTTACTTACGCCAGCCACTTATGCTCACCAGGGGTTTTTTTTTACATTTGCTATCTTCATCAAGGGGCCCTTTTCCTCCTCCCCTTTTGGTATCTTTCAAACCCTTCCCCATTCTCCTTCTCCTCTTCTTTTCCCTTTTCACCTTTTTTTACTCTATTTCACTTCCTCCCCTCTCCTTTCCCACCCGGGTTTTCCTCCATTTCCTTCTCTTCCCCTTCTCTCTCTCCCTTCTCTCCCCCTTTTTCCCCTCTCTCTCTATTTTTCTCTTTTCTCTTCTCTCTCTCTCTCCTCTCTCTCCCCGTATGTCCCTTTTCTAGTATGTTTCTTTCTCTTTTTTTTTTCTCTCTCTCTCTCCTCCTCGCTCTCTCTCTCTTCTCTCTCTTCTCCTCCTCTCTTCCCCCTCGCCCCTCTTCTCTCTTCTCTCTCTCTCTCTTTATGTCTCTTTTTTTTAAATTTTTGTTTCTTTTTCTTTTTTTTTCTCTCTCTCCTTTTCTTCCTCTCTCTCTCTTCCTCTCTTTTCTCCCCCTCTCTCTCTCTCTCTCTTTTGTATGTTCTTTCTCTGTATGTTTTTTTTTTTTTTCTCTTTTATCTCTCCTCTCTCTCTCTTTCCCCCTCTCTCTTTTCTTCTCTCTTCTCTCTCTCTTCTCTCTCTCTCTCCCTCCTCTCTCTCTTTTCTACTATGAGAAAGGAAGAATGATCTAAGTGGGTTTTTTTTGTCACATCCCTAGACCCGTATATTTTTCTCTCTCCTTTTTTTTTTTCTCTATCTCTCTTTTTCCCCCTTCAATAGTTTTTCAGGATTTAAAAACCTTTTGAAAATGTCTTTAAATGTGTTTTTCTGTGAAGAAAGAGAGGGGAATGAGGAAGGGGAGGAGAGAGAGAGGGGAAAAGAGAGAGAGAGAGAGAAGAGAGAGGAGGGGAGAGAAGAAAAAGAAAAAGGAAAAAGTAAATCAAGCGTTAAGATATGGAGGGAGGAAGGAGAAAAACACAAAACCCACCTCTTCTCTCTCTCTCTTTTCTCCTCTCTCTTTTTCTTCTCCCTTTTCCTCTTTTCTTTTCTCCTCCTAAAACCTTTCCTTTTTTCCTAAATCATCACTTACTTTTTTCTCCTTTATTTTATCTCCTTTCCCTTTTACTTCTCCATCAAATTTATCTCCCCCTCCTCCTTTCTTCTCCACCTCCTCCCCTCTTCCATTCCCTATTTTCTACAAACCCTTTTTATCGCCCCCCCTCCTTCCTCCTCCTCCTTTCCCCTTCCTCCTCCTCCTCCTCCTTTCTTGAACTTCATCTCCCCTAAATTTTTTTTTTCACCCCTTTTTTAAAACGCCTCCCCCCTCCCCCTCCCCCTCCTTCTCCTCCCTCTCCCCCCCCCTCCTCCTCCAAATCCCCCTCTTCCCCCTCCTCCTCGTTTCCCCGTTTGTCGTCCTTTCCTTCCTCCTCCTTCCCCCTCCTCCTCCTCCTCAGGGTTTTATCTTTGGGGCCCAAAAGGAAAAATTTAATTTGGGGTTTGGGGCTTGGGGGACTTTTACACCCCCACCCCAAACCCCCGCCCTTTCCGCAGTGAGCGAGAGAGAGAGAGAAGGGGAGGAGAGAGAGAGAGAGAGAGAGAGAGAGAAAAGAAAAGAGAGAGAGAGGGAGAGAAAGAAAAAGGGTAGCCCTCTGGTCCTTTTGAAAAATTTTTATATTTTTATTTTGATCAAACACCCCCACCAAACCCCACCACAAAACATGTGCCCCCTCCTCTTCCTCCCCTCCCCCTCTTCCATAAATTTTTGAATTCCCTTCCCCTTTCCCCCTCCCTTTCCCTCCTTATCTTTTCCCTCTTCCTTCCTTCCTTTTCCCTTTCCTTTCCCTTTCCTTTCCCCTCCTCCTCTTCCTCCTACACACTCGAAGGTCAAAACACCACCAAATCTTTTCTCTCTCTCTCTCCTCTCTCTCTCCTCTCTCTCTCTTCTCTCTCTTCCCCTCTCTCTCCTCTCTCCTCTCTTTTCTTCCCCCAAAACAAATCACTAACTTACCCAACCCGACACCCCAACTTAAACCCCTTTTCCCCTCTCTCTCCCCCCTCTCTCTCTTTTTCTCTCCTCTCTCTCTTCTCTCTCTCTCTCTCTCTCTCTCTCTCTCTCTTCCCCCTCTCTCTCTCTCTCCTCTCTCTTTTCTCTCTCCTCTCCACCCCACACATACACTAACTTACCAAACCCGACACTCAACTTCCCAACCCCCCCTCTCTCCTCTCTGTCTCACACACAACCAACCCCACACACACACACACACACACATACACACACACACCCCCAAAAAACCCTAACTTACCAAATGATTTACTAACCCTTTCCCCCCCCTTTTCTCTCTCCTCCCCTCTCCTCTCTCTCCTCTCTTTAATTTAAAAGGGGAGAGGCAAAACCCGGCCCAGATGATGACTTTCCCCCACTCCAAAATTTTGTCTTTTTTTGGCCCGTATGGAAATGTCTCCCTCCTTTCCCCTTTCCCCCCTCTTTTTCTCACTCCTCTTCCTCCTCCTTCTTCTTCCACTTCGTCAACTTCTTCTTCGTCCACCTCCACCACCTCATCTGATGGAGGTGAGAGATAGATAGATAGATAAATAGATATAGAAAGTGATATATAGAGAAATGTTTTGACGTTTGATAGACGAGTTAGTGGTAGAAGAGGGGAGAGAGAGAGAGAGAGAGAGAGAGAGAGAGAGAGAGAGAGAGAGAGAGAGAGAGAGAGAGAGAGAGAGAGAGAGAGAGAGAGAAAAAGGGAAAGAGGAAAAAAATGATCATAACATAATCATTAACAAATTTACTCTCTCTCTCTCTCTCTTCTCTCTCTCTCTCTCTCTCTTCTCTCTCTCTCTCTCTCACCCACAAAACCAAAACAGAAACAACAACAACGAATTATAAAAACAACGATAACAACACGACAGAAGATGAAGAAGGGGACAAGAAGGGGACACAAGAGAGTCATACGTGGGGCCTCTTCTTCACCATCGTCGGCACAATGTTACTCGACTTCGATGCCGATGCGTGTCAGAGCCCATCACGCGCCTACCTGCTCGACGTGACGGTGGCAGGTGAGCAGAACCAATCAAAACGCACCTCTATACCTTCCCCCTATACCTATAACCAATCAAAACGCACCTTTATACCTTCCTTATACACCTGTAACCAATCAAAACACTGTGTTATACACCTGTAGGCAATCAAAACACTGTCTTATACACATGTAGGCAATCAAAACACTGTCTTATACACCTGTAACCAATCAAAACACTGTCTTATACACCTGTAGCCCAAACAAAAAACTGTCCCTTTTACACCTGTAACCAATCAAAACACTGTCTTATACACCTGTAACCAATCAAAACACTGTCTTATACACCTGTAGGCAATCAAAACACTGTCTTATACACCTGTAACCAATCAAAACACTGTCTTATACACCTGTAGGCAATCAAAACACTCCCTTATACACCTGTAACCAATCAAAACACTGTCTTATACACCTGTAGGCAATCAAAACACTGTCTTATACACCTGTAACCAATCAAAACACTGTCTTATACACCTGTAGGCAATCAAAACACTGTCTTATACACCTGTAGGCAATCAAAACACTGTCTTATACACCTGTAACCAATCAAAACACTGTCTTATACACCTGTAACCAATCAAAACACTGTCTTATACACCTGTAACCAATCAAAACACTGTCTTATACACCTGTAACCAATCAAAACACTGTCTTATACACCTGTAACCAATCAAAACACTGTCTTATACATCTGTAACCAATCAAAACACTGTCTTATACATCTGTAACCAATCAAAACACTGTCTTATACACCTGTAATCAATCAAAACACTATTGCATCATCGCCAGCCAATGAGAGGACGGCTTTCCTAACATGGTAGTAGAAGGAACCAATCAGGAGTCTCGTATAGCTTTGTTATGATACAAGGAGCCAATCACAACAAGCCTTATAGTCACCTCTCTATGTGTTATTTGATTGGGTGTGATTCGGGTGTGTGTGTGGGGGGAGGGGGAGGGGAGGTGTGATGTGGGTGTTGTGGTGTGTGTGTGTGTGTGTGTGTGTGTGTGTGTGTAGGTGGGTGGGAAAGAGTGAGTGAGTTTGCCATCTCTCTCTCTCTCTCTCTTTCTCAAATCCATCCTCGGGAAAGTTTCAATTAATTTTCAAAAGGTTATCTCGTATTGCGTTTTCTTTGAGCCACCCAATCAGAGAGAGAGAGAGAGAGAGAGAGAGAGAGAGAGAGAGAGAGAGAGAGAGAGAGAGAGAGAGAGAGAGAGAGAGAGAGAGAGAGAGAGAGAATAACCATCTACAACCTAACATGTAAACCTATGTCTATATAAACCTAAAAAAAGCCTATACAATTACAATAGCAATTACGGCCCATTAACGGTAGCTTCCTTATTGTCTTATATTCTTAACCTACACACACCCTGTGTACGTATGTATGGATGTGTTCATGTACGTATTTGTGTGTATTCATGTACGTACGTGTGTGTTTATGTACGTATTTGTGTGTGTTCATGTACGTACGTGTGTGTTTATGTACGTATTTGTGTGTGTTCATGTACGTACGTGTGTGTTTATGTACGTATTTGTGTGTGTTCATGTACATATTTGTGTGTTTATGTACGTATTTGTGTGTTCATGTACGTATGTGCGTGTTTATGTACATATTTGTGTGTTCATGTACGTTTTTGTGTGTTTGTTGCTTTGTACCATTGTTCTTGTACACTCTTACCGTTTGTAGTTCTGTATGTTCATGATTACGTGTCAAATCAGCGATTGCACCGTGAGACTGAATCGAGGCCTATTACCTGCATAGTCCGTCCGCGCCAACTTCGGCTATATGGGCATGTGGCACGCTACCCTGAAACCGATCCTTCCCATCGGGTTGTATCTGTAAGAGACAATCCGGCGTGGAGGAGGCCAAGGGGGCGCCCACAAGGCTCGTGGCTGGGGCAAGTTGATGTTTCTTGTCGAGAGTTGCTTGGTATGGGAAAGGAGCCTGCATGGGGACTCGCGCGTGGTGACCCCCGGGAGTGGCGTCGTAGGGTTGGCCAGAGTACCATATACAGAGTAAACCCACTTCGTATACAAACAGGAAAATCTGGCAACTCCTGTCAAATAGTGACGTCACTGGAACGCTCTCTCTCTTTCTCTCTCTCGAAGCAGCCTTGAGGAGAGAGCGTTCCAGTGACGTCACTATTTGACCGGAGTTGCCAGATTTTCCTGTTCGTATACGAAGTGGGTTTACTTGGTATTTGGTACTTTGGGGTTGGCGAGGCGACGTGTCCCCCGGCGTATGCCCCCAATGATTGATTGGTGTTCATGGCGATGTGAACCCGCTCAGGATCTTGTATCGTTGATCTTCAATAGTTCTGTAATCACTCTCTATTTTTATACTATTGTGTTTTAAGTATACACATTCACTCCCCTTTTGGTGATATTATTCAAATATAGTACACTAGCCGCAAAGCCGCCCTCCGGGGGGACTTTTTGGCTAGCTCCGCGGAGGGCTATTGGGGGGCCTTCGGGCCCCCCACCTGTGTTGGTGGGCCTTCGGCCCACCAAACATGGACTCTCCAGATAGCCCCTTCTAAAAATTTCCTGAAATCATGGATGTAGAAATGTATGTATTCCCCCCCCCCATTTACTCACCATTACCCATCACCCCCCACCCATTCACTCACCCATTACCATCACCCCACCCATTCACTCACCATTACCATCACCCCCCACCCATTCACTCACCCATTTCCATCAAACCCCCCCCCCTTCACCACCCATACCCCTCACCCCCCCCCCATTCACTCACCCATTATCCATCACCCCCACCATTCACTCACCCATTACCCCCACCCCCACCCATTTACTCACCCATACCCATCACCACACACCCATTCACTCCCCATTACCCATCACCCCCAACACCCATTCACTCACCCTTTACCCATCCCCCCCCACCCATTCACTCACCCATTCCCCATCACCCCCACCCTTCACTCACCCATTACCATCCCCACACACCCATTCACTCACCCATTACCCATCACCCCCACCCATTCACTCACCCTTACCATCACCACACACCCATCACTCACCATACCCATCACCCCCCCCCCATTCACTCACCCCCAACCATTCATTTACCCATTACCATCACCACACACCCATGCACTCCCCCTTTACCCATCACCCCCCACCCATTCACTCACCCATTACCCACACCACACACCCATTCACTCACCCATTACCCATCACCCCCCACCCATTAAACTCACCTATTACCCACACCACACACCATTCACTCACCCATTACCCATCACCCCCCACCTATTCCCTCACCCATCACCCGTCACCCCAACCCATCACCCCCCACCCATTCACTCACCCATACCCACACACCTTTTACCCATCCCCCCAAACCATTCACTCACCCATTACCCATCACCCTACATCAAGGTTTTCCCTCAATTCTCGCAACCCACTTTTTTTTTCCCACATTCTCGCTAATAGGCTGCTAAATAAAAAGAAAAAAAAAAGGATCGGATCAACCCATAAGTGGGCTTATGACCTTCCCCCGGTCAACCTGATTCCAAAAATGTGCCATATGAGGTGTTTGCGCCACGGGGGGCGGAACCTATACCCCACAAAACACACACACACACACACACACACACACACAGACAGACAGACAGACAGACAGACAGACAGACCCGACAGACAGACACACTTTCGCTTATATTATTATAGAAGGACGGACATTGAGCACAATACACGACAATCTTTTTGTGGAATAGTGTCGGCTCTTGACTGTCTTCCCCGAGGTCCGCTGGTCACCACCATAGCTTTGGCAAGGCGCGACTCCAGGAAAAAAACAAGAGGCATCTGACACCTGGTTAATGGGGGCGTGACACTAGGAAAATTCCAGAGACACATTTGGCGTGTCGGTGGAGTTTTAAAAGGATTTTAAGCAGAAGGTGCTAAAAGAGAGAGAGAGAGAGAGAGAGAGAGAGAGAGAGAGAGAGAGAGAGAAGAGAGAGGAGAAGGAGAGAGGAGAGAGAGAGAGAGAGAGAGAGACTGAGAGGGGAGAGAGAGAAAAGGAGAGGAGGAGAGAGAGAGAGAGAGAAAGAGAGAGAGAGATGAGAGAGAGAGAAGAGGAGGGAGAGGAGAAGAGAGGGGAGAGAGAGAGAGAGAGAGAGGGGATAGAGAGGGAGAGAGAGAGAGAGGAAGAAAAAGGAGAAAAGAGAGAGAAAAATCAGAAATCAGAAATCAGAAATTTTATTTCCATTTTACAATGGTTATTCTTCTACATCTTATACGTATAATACAATAATGCGAATATCAAATACACAGTAAAATCTTAAACATACAATAAAACACACAAGTGTGTACACACATTAAAATAGTAAAATCATAGAATAGTAAATAATAAAATAAAAAAATAAAAAAAAAAAAAAAAAAAAAAAAAAAAAAAAAAAAAAAAAAAAAAATAATAAATAGTAAAAATAGTCATACACAAGTATGTTGTCATTTAAAAGTAAGAAAAAGGTATAATGATAAAATAGTCACACAAAGTTATGTTATATAAATGTCATAACATCTAGTAAAGTTAATAGTTAAGCATTAAAAGATAGTTTATAAGCTTCTGTTTAAACGTGTACATAGATTTGGCGTTGTTAATATGAGTAGGAAGAGTGTGGCATAGTTGCGGTGCAGACACCAGCACTGACCTGTCTCCTGTGTAGGTGTTTGTGCTGGGAACGTACAGCTGGTGCTGGTGTCTTGTGTTTACATTATGTGTCTCTCTTACCATGGGTAGTGGGAATAACCAACATGGTAATCTTCTATAGATTATATTATAAACAGTAAGGCCAAGCTCGTACTTATACCTTTCCTTTACCTTGAGCCACTTGAGCTCTCTCAGGTATGGCGATACGTGTTCAAATTTTGTGCCGCCCAGTGCAACTTTTGCGGCAAAGTTCTGCATTTTCTGAATGCGTTGCAAATGAGTTGCACTTGCCACTCCCCAGATCTTAAGACCATAATTTATTATGCTTAAAACAAGAGACTGTATCAGACGAGAGAGAGAGAGAGAGAGAGAGAGAGAGAGAGAGGGAGGAGAGTAGCGAGATGAGATGAGAGGAGGAGGAGAGGGAGTAGAGAGAGAGGGAGAGAGAGAGAGAGAGTAATTAGCTAGAGATATATGCGAGAGGGACACTTGAGACCTGACATGCAGCTGCCTTATCGGTGTAGTTCAAAAGAATATGAGAGGAAGGTGCGATGAGAAGAAATACGAGAGAGGAATTAGGAGACATGCGAGAGAGAGTACTTGGAGACATTACATCTATACGTTTTGTGTGTGTTATGTACGTATTTGTGTGTTATGTACGTATTTGTGTGTTCATGTACGTATTTGTGTGTTTATGTACGTATTTGTGTGTTCATGTACGTATTTGTGTGTTTATGTACGTATTTGTGTGTTCATGTACGTATTTGTGTGTTTATGTACGTATTTGGTGTGTTAGTAACGTATTTGTGGTGTTCATGTAACGTATTTGTGTGTTTATGTACGTATTTGTGTGTTCATGTACGTATTTGTGTGTTTATGTACGTATTTGTGTGTTCATGTACGTTTTGTGTGTGTTTATGTACGTATTTGTGTGTTTATGTACGTATTTGTGTGTTCATGTACGTATTTGTGTGTTCATGTACGTTTTGTGTGTTCATGTACGTTTTGTGTGTTCATGTACGTATTGTGGTTAGTACGTATTTGTTCATGGTATGACGTATTTGTGTGTATGTGTTTTGTGTGTTCATGTACGTTTTGTGTGTTCATGTACGTTTTGTGTGTTCATGTACGTTTTGTGTGTTCATGTACGTATTTGTGTGTTCATGTACGTATTTGTGTGTTCATGTACGTTTTGTGTGTTCATGTACGTTTTGTGTGTTCATGTACGTTTTGTGTGTTCATGTACGTATTTGGTGTTATGTACGTATTGTGTGTGTGTTATGTAGTATTGTGTGTTCATGTACGTATTTGTGTGTTCATGTACGTATTTGTGTGTGTGTTGTACGTTGTGTGTTGTGTGTGTGTGTTGTAACATGTAGTTTTTTTTTCCTTTTTCCCCCCAGAGGATCACGCTGTTGGACTGTCCACCTTCACCATCATGGCGGGCTTGGGAGGGGGTCTGGGCTATGCTATGGGCGGCATTAACTGGGATGTCACGTTTATAGGTGAGTCCCCCCTACTCTCTCTCTCTCTCTCTCTCTCTCTCTCTCTCTCTCTCTCTCTCTCTCTCTCTCTCTCTCTCTCTCTCTCTCCTTTCCTTCCCTTCTCAATCTATATATGTAATTTTTTATTTCTTTCATGCCGTATATTTTCTACACCTTTCGCTTACTTTCAGACACAACTCTTCATATTTCGTCACTATCACTTATCATAAAAAGTTTGAATAAAATAAGGGAGGTTGCGGCGTGTAATTAAGGATATCACAGCTGTATATATTGATTGCTTGATAAATATGCATTCGAACAGCTGGAGTTAAAGACTGGAATGTGTGGCTTGATCCAAAAGCAACTTCACACACCTCACTCTTACCCGATTTGCGGACAATACCATTGGATATTAAGAAACACTAACACCACTATCGGCTTCCTGAGTAAATTTTGCATCGTATTACTAAAAATTATATACTTTTAGATAGATTATATACTTTCTAGATAAGATATAACTTCGTCATTTTTAATCACTATCATACACTTGCACTCACTTTCAGAATCATTATCATTCAGTTCGTCTATCAATCAGCTTCGAAATCCCTCACTATCTATCATACACTTTAACTTTCAATAGATATCACTCACTTTCACTCAATATTAATCACTTTCAATCACTATCACTAACCTTCACTCATTATCACACACTTTCAGAATAACTCACTACATACACTTTTACTTTCAATCAGTATTACTCCTCACTCATTTTCACTTACAATCACTATCACTCGTTTACCTTCACAATCTCTCACTATCATACACTTTCACTTGCATATATATCACTCACTTTCACTCATTATTAATCACTTTCAATCACTATCACTAATCTTCACTCATTACCACTCACTCTCACTATCACACACTTTCAGACTAACTCACTACATACACTTTTACTTTCAATCAGTACAATACTCCTCACTCATTTTCACTTACAATCACTATCACTCGCTCTCCCCTACACAGGTACGCTGCTCGGGGGTCATGTTCGCGCGGTGTTCACCCTGGTCACCTTCATCTTCATCGGGTGTGTGTTCAGCACGCTTTACTCCTTCAAGGAAATTCCCCTCGACATCCTGGAGAAGTCCTCGAGGGCAGAGCTAGCCAAGGTGAGAGAGAGAGAGAGAGAGAGAGAGAGAGAGAGAGAGAGAGAGAGAGAGAGAGAGAGAGAGAGAGAGAGAAAAAAAAAAATATATATATCAGTGTTGTAGGTCTCGAGACTGGTCTTAGTCTCGAGACATGTTTGATGTGGTCTTGGTCTTGGTCTCGTTTGGTGTGATCTTGGTCTTGATCTTGATCTCGAAGCTTCTGGTCTCGGAGTTTGGCTCGAGACCAGGTCGAGACCAGGATTAAAAAGTGCATCGCGGCGTGGGGAAGGTCGGACTTTATTATCATATACGGAGAAAAATCATGGCTGTTTCGATTCACGGCGCGCCATACAGCGTTGTACTGTCTATAGATACTGCCTGACTACCTCTACGGTGACGATGCATGAGCTGAGCCCTGCGAGCGCTGATAGAGTGGGTGCGAGTCGAGAGAACATGCATGACGTGGCCATTCTCGCAGATAATCTGCGTTTGCACGCACGCATGTTTGCAGCTCTGTTCACCTCCGTGTACTTCATATATGTGTAGGCCTATGCAATCCCCGCACCCTTCGTACACGTTTGTACAACCACAGGTTTAGCTAGCTCGCTTGGAAAACGTAACCACAACAATTGTTATTTTCCTGTGTTTGTTTCTTCATGCCAACGAAGCAATGAAAGCAGAAATATTTGACCTAGATGTTCAATTGTTCACATATTAAATTTTGTAAATATATTTCCTCCCTTCTACGTTACCCTTACCCCCCTTCTACCAGAGCTCGTTAGTCGTTACATCGAGCACACCTGGCAGCAGGGTAGCCAGGTGCACAAACCACAAAATATACTTTTGGCATTTTTTCATTTCATTTTTTCAATTTTTCATCATAAGAAAATGCAATTCAATTGACGAATATTTTTTGGCAAATTCCAAAATTTGTTGAGTAATTAATTTCTGGCAAGAAATACAACAATTGGCAGGACTGAGGACAGGACAATGTAGTATTGACGCAGTACAGACCACACACATTCAGATAATAGTCATATTTATAATTTTTTTTATATTCTATTTATGTTTCCCGTTCGTGAGGTCTTGGCCCTGTTTCGGGAAAGGGTCTGGTCTTGGTCTTGGTCTCGGAGGGTCTTGTCTTGACTACAACACTGATAATATTTTATTATATATATATATATATATATATATATATATATATATATATATTTTATATATATAGATAGAAGAGAATATAGAAGATATATATAGAGAGATAGAGAGAGAGAGAGAGAGAGAGAGAGAACGAGAGAGAGAGAAGAGGGAGAGAGAGAGAGAGAGAGAAGAGGGGAGAGAGAGAGAGAGAGAGAGAGAGAGCACACACCATTAACTCTCCCTTAAAAGCAGTGACACCAAAGTAAAACCCTGAGCAGTAAGGAGAGCAGTGTTACAAACGTAATTTCGTCCCTTAGAGAATTGTATATTGGACACCACTGGTTTAAGGGAGGGACTGGGGAGACCTTGGTAACATTGCTAAGGGTGTAAAGATGTCTGTTTGTTTGTTTGTTTGTGTACGTACATGTGTGTGTGTGTGTGTGTGTGTCTGTGTGTGTGTGTCTGTGTGTCTGTGTGTCTGTGTGTCTGTGTGTGTGTGTGTGTGTGTGTGTGTGTGTGTGTGTGTGTGTGTGTGTGTCTAACAAGTCTATTCCTTTTACCTCAATTTTTCATCTTTTGCAAAAAAATATATCTATCAGTATTTACAGGTTAATTATATTTTTCGTATTTATCTAAGCCATCAGTCATTCAGGCAGCCACACCTGACTACAGCACATGTCCACACACCAAGGGCCATTGGCTGCCCACAGGTGGCGCGAAACACAAACCCGCTAATGATGTGTTGATTTTATTGACATGCACTTATGAATATCTTTGTAAATATAGCACGAAATATTCCATGTAAGTATTGAATATTGTATTAGGATCTTATTGTATCTCCCATTTTATGTATAGGCTTTTAGAATAGTTGCACATACAACGTGTCATTTTAAGCCTTATTGTATTTTTTGTTTAAAAAAAAGAATAAGAAAAAAAAAAAAACTTCTCGGTCAATCATTCAAAATTTCACCATCTTTGTATGAATCAATCAGTAAATCAGTCAGTTAATGTGTTAGAATTCCCATCTTTTATCAGTCAGTCAGTCAGTCAATCAGTCAGTCAATCAATCAGTCAATCAATCAGCCAGTCAGTCAGTCAATCATTCAACCAGTCAATTAATCGGTTACTCAGTCAGTTAACCAATCAGTCAGTCAGTCAATCAGTCAATCAATCAGCCAATCAGTGAATCAATCATTCAACCAGTCAATTAATCGGTTAGTCAGTCAGTTAACCAATCAGTCAGTCAGTCAGTCAGTCAGTCAGTGCCCCTTGCTTCTAGGTTGTGGATGCGGGCAGCGGGGAGGAGGGCAAGGCTGGCTATGGCACTATGGATCAACCCCCGCTGTCCAGACCCAACTCCCTACCTATTGTGGTGAGTACACAGAGAGAGAGAGTGTTAGCGAGTAATAAAGAGTCAGAGAGAGAGAGAGAGAGAGAGACGAGAGAGAGAGAGGAGAGAGAGAGAGGAGAGGAGAGAGAGAGAGAGAGAGAGAGAGAGAGAGAGAGAGAGAGAGAGAGAGAGAGTGTTAGCGAGTAATAAAGAGTCAGAGAGAGTGTTAGCGAGTAATAAAGAGAGAGAGAGTGTTAGCGAGTAATAAAGAGAGAGAGAGAGAGTGTTAGCGAGTAATAAAGAGAGAGAGAGAGAGAGTGTTAGCGAGTAATAAAGAGAGAGAGAGAGAGAGAGAGAGAGAGAGAGAGAGAGAGAGAGAGAGAGAGAGAGAGAGAGAGAGAGAGAGAGAGAGAGAGAGAGAGAGAGAGAGAGAGAGAGAGAGAGAGAGAGAGAGAGAGAGAGAGAGAGAGAGAGAGAGAGAGAGAGAGAGATTTACACTTTCCCTTACAGACAAACTACTACTACTACTTCGTCACAACTTCTCTATTGCAAAAACAATCAATACTAATAATGAAGATAGCCACAAACAAATAAAAAAACCTTCAGAAGTAATTTAAAAGTAATGAACAATAACTAGATTGATTTGAAAACCCCATTAAATTTGCTTTATAACAACACAAATAGTATACGAGTAGACTTTATTCTGGGTTGAAAATGTTTAGATTGAGTCTGCCCTAAATTCTGCCTTTGCGTGCACGTTTTCTATGGCGCTTCCCTCCTGAAAGAGAACGGGCGCATCTTGCCGGCTTATCCCTCATGAATTATGGGAGACTTTACCATTTTATCTGCCTCCCTTAGGACGCGGCCACGCTGGGAGCGAGATTAAGACAGAGCGCGAGAAGCGAGGGAGCGCGAAGAAAGTGTGTATAGAGCAGCGAGACCTACGGGTGATAAGCTCTGCGGTGACGCCTTGCCAGTGTTCACTAACTCCCTTGACTTTTATGCAATATTATTATTACGTATTATTATTATTATTTATTATTATTATTATCATCATTGTTACGCCCCGTCTGGGGAGAGGGGGCGTAACGGGGGCTGAAGCTCCTCTTAGCGGACCCCCCTACCCGCTACGGTTCGATCCGATCGGTCGCTGACGTGGCATGACAACTAACCCCGGCACCCTTACCTGGGGTGCCGGGTTGGGCATATCTCCATGTACTTACGTTTCACATTAATGGGGCAATGCCCCGTTGCGTCGGAGATACGGGGAGCTTGCATCCCCAGGCGGGTAAAAGCCCCGGCCTTTACCGGGGGGGAGGGGGGCACGCACCCTGTTCCCTCCGAGGTCCCTGAATTGCTATAGGTCCCCCGGGGGAATCCTTGATGGCCCGCCCGCACTGTACCATAATTAATACGTCACCAGCTTCTGCGTAGCCTCCCTGTAGACCTGGGATGCCCAAGGGTCCCTAAAGCCCTGCTGCGTATGTCTCGCAATGCCCCGGGAGCCCTGAGGGGCCCAGGCGAGAAGCCACAGGGGCAGGTGTGTTGCGGGACGTCGTGGCACCGTAGAGTTGCACCTGCCCCGTGGGGCAAAGCGGGACGGCGGGCGTCGGGTAGGGGCGCGGCGGAGTGGAGCTCGGCCACACTGCCCGTGCAGGCGCCCGCCCCAGAAGGCCTTGAAGGAATACCACGCACGGTATAACTCGCTCGCTGCACTAAAGCACTAGTCTCCTAAGAGGTCACCGCGACGCAGGCCTGCACGCACTCGTGTCTCGATAGATTCTGCCTCCTGTCCCCTGTTCATGTGCTCAGTGGGGCCTTGGTGGTGCAGCTGGGTCTGCAGTTGGGCGCAGGGCAGAGGTTATCAGGTCATGTTTGTCAGTTGAACAGCTGAGGCAAACGAATCACCGGCTGATTCTCCGTGCTGGCTGATAAAGATCTGTTGTGTCAGCCAGCCTTCCTCGCCTCCTCCCTTCGCACCACCACACTCAACGCTCTCCCTCTTCCCCTCTTCTATCTCCTCATTCATCCTTCTCTTCTTCCTTATTCCTCGTTCCTCGGACCCTCGGACCCTCACAATCAATAACATTATTATTATTATTATTATTATTATTATTATTATGCGGCAAGAGCATTATCTACTTCTAATAAAAATCTCCCTCGCTTTCTCGCTCCCAGTGCGGCCCAAGAGAGAGAGAGAGAGAGAGAGAGAGAGAGAGAGAGAGAGAGAGAGAGAGAGAGAGAGAGAGAGAGAGAGAGAGTTTCTTATTGTCTTTTTCCTAAGTTTAATTTCTTCTACCACCACCACCACCACCACTATTTCAGCAGAATGGCCACGGGGCAGAGCCAGGCACAGACGCGAATGGCTACCAGAATTATACCGGCGAGGAAGAGACCTCCTTCAATACCCAGGTGAGAGAGAGAGAGAGAGAGAGAGAGAGAGAGAGAGAGAGAGAGAGAGAGAAGGAGAGAGGTGAGAGACGAGAGAGAGAGAGAGAGAGAGAGAGAAGAGAGAGAGAAATCCTAAATAATCCATACAAATCTGATCTTATTTACTCAATGTCAACTAATTATCTGACCATCACAACAACAACAACAACTACTACTACTACTACTACACAGGAACCCACAGAGGTGAAGACAGAAGCAGGGGAAGCAGGAGTAGCAGCAGAAGGGGAAGCAGGGGCAGGGGCAGGAGCAGAGGTAGAAGCAGTCCCCACAGCCACTTTGAGACAGTACCTCCTCTCCATCGTCTATATGCCACACGTAAGAATAAGCAAAGGCTTCAATCCCCTCTAAATCCCACTGCACCAATCCCTCTCTTAATCCATATACTCTCCTAACACCCAATCCCTCTCTCTAATCCCACTATAACTCCTTAACACTGTATATAACTTGAGTACAGTTGACTATAAAGTATAATGACAAGAGCTCTTGTCATTAAGTCATAACTTTCTGGTAACACACAGCTTCGTATATGACCTATTTTTAACCAATCTTAGCTCCTTTAACTCTATCATCCTCCCTTATCCCTTCCGCTAACATTGGAAGGGAGGTTATTTTTCAAATATTTTTTCTGTCTGTCTGTCTGTCTGTTAGTGTAAAGGTTTCCGAAAATACGAATAGATTTGGACCAAACTTGGTATACCAAGTTTATTTGGTATAAGTAAGAACCGATTAATTTTGATGAAATCCGAACACAACTGTTCCATGGCTAACCAATTAAAATCGGGCGGGGCTGCGCTCTACTGATGCCCCCCCCCCCCCCCACCCCCCCCCTTTTTGACCTGTATTCTCCCCCTGACTTATTTAACCTATTTCTTCCCCTCCTTATTGACCTATTTCCTCTGACCTTTTACCATTTCAACCTTATCTTTTTGCTCACGTATTTTGACATTATTCTCTCAACCATTTGACCTCTATTTTCCCTGCCTGACCTTCTTCTGACCTATCTTAACCTCTATTTTTCACCCCCACCTTTGACCTATTTGACCCCTGTTTCTCCCCCCCACAGAGTCTCCGGCTGCTGTGCTTGACCAACCTGTTCTGCTGGATGTCTCTCGTCTGCTACTCCCTCTACTTCACCGATTTTGTGGGGGAGGCCGTGTATGGGGGGGACCCGGGGGTGAGTAACGGGGGGGGGGGGGGGGGAAGGGGGGGAGTGTGGTGGGATGTTGGGTTAAGTACTGGTGGAGGAGGGGTGGGTGGGAGGAGTGTGGTGGAGGAGGAAAGGGTAAGTACTGGGAGGGAGGGGAAGGGAGGAGTGGGTGGCGGAGGAAGGGGTAAGTAATGGTGGGGGAAGGGGTGGGGAAGAGGGGTGGGTGAGGGAGGGGGGAGTGTGGTGGGGATGTTGGGGTAAGTACTGGTGGAGGAGGGGGTGGCGTGTGGTGGGGGAGGAAGAGGGGGAAAAAAAGTTGGTATTATGCTGTAATAAGGAAGGGGTAGGAGAGATGAGGGGTGAAGGGAGGAGTGAGAGAGGGAGATGACATAAACATAACACCCTCTGTATACTTTATGAAACTGTATACTCTCCTTATTTATGTATACTTAGTTAGTACAGAGTC
>JACEEZ010015674.1:30000-35000 GCA_016584305.1 Chionoecetes opilio
TAGGGTTTAAAAAGGGTAGATAAAGGGTAGATGAAGGGTATAATCGGCAGCATCTACCCTCCAGCCTGGACATAGGGTTTAAAAAGGGTAGATAAAGGGTAGATGAAGGGTATAATCGGCAGCATCTACCCTACAGCCTGGACATAGGGTTTAAAAAGGGTAGATAAAGGGTAGATGAAGGGTATAATCGGCAGCATCTACCCTACAGCCTGGACATAGGGTTTAAAAAGGGTAGATAAAGGGTAGATGAAGGGTATAATCGGCAGATTACCCTCAGCCTGGACATAGGGTTAATAAAAAAGGGTAAGATAAAGGGTAGATGAAGGGTATAACGGACAGAGCATCTACCCTCAGCTGGACATAGGGTTTACAAAAAAGGGTAGATAAAGGGTAGATGAAGGGTATAATCGGCAGCATCTACCCTCAGCTGGACATGGGTTAAAAAAGGGTAGATAAAGGGTAGAGAAGGGTATAATCGGCAGCATCTACCCACAGCCTGGACATAGGGTTACAAAAGGGTAGATAAAGGGTAGAATGAAGGGTAATAATCGGACAGCATTACCTAGAGCCTGGGACATAGGGTTAAAAAAGGTAGATAGAAGGGTAGATGAAGGGATAAACGCAGCATCTACCTACAGGGAATAGGATTAAAAAGGGAGAAAAGGGTAGATGAGAAGGGATAATCGGCAGCATCTACTCAGCTAGGACATAGGGTTTAAAAAAGGGAGAAAAGGGTAGATGAAGGGTATAATCGGCAGCACTACCCACAGCGGACTAGGGTTAAAAAGGGTAGATAAAGGGTAGATGAAGGGTATAAATCGAGCAGATACCCTCAGCCTGGACATAGGTTTAAAAAGAGGATAAAGGGGATAGATGAAGAGGTATAATCGGAGATTACCATACAGACTGGACATAGGGTTATAAAGGGTAAGAGGAGGGCGATGTAAAATCGATAATGTACCCACGAGGAGTATGAGAAAAAAGACACGAAGAAGAGGACAGAGGAGAAGAAGAAGAGGACAGAGGAGAAGAAGAAGAGGACAAAGGAGAAGAAGAGAGGACAAAGGAGAAGAAGAAGAGGACAGAGGAGAAGAAGAAGAGAAAAAGGAGAAGAAGAGAGGACAAAGGAGAAGAAGAAGAGGAAGAGGAGAAGAAGAAGAGGACAGAGGAGAAGAAGAGAGGACAGAGGAGAAGAAGAAGAGGACAGAGGAGAAGAAGAAGAGGACAGAGGAGAAGAAGAAGAGGACAGAGGAGAAGAAGAAGAGGAAAGGAGTAGAAGAAGAGGACAAAGAAGAAGAAGAAGAGGACAAGGAGAAGAAGAAGAGGAAAAGGAGAAGAAGAAGAGGACAGAGGAGAGAAGAAGAGGAAAAGGAGAAGAAGAAGAGGACAAAGAAGAAGAAGAAGAGGACAGAGGAGAAGAAGAAGAGGAAAGAGGAGAAGAAGAAGAGGACAGAGGAGAAGAAGAAGAGGACAAAGGAGAAGAAGAAGAGGACAAAGGAGAAGAAGAAGAGGACAGAGGAGAAGAAGAAGAGGACAAAGGAGAAGAAGAAGAGGACAGAGGAGAAGAAGAAGAGGACAAAGAAGAAGAAGAAGAGGACAGAGGAGAAGAAGAAGAGGACAGAGGAGAAGAAGAAGAGGACAGAGGAGAAGAAGAAGAGGACAGAGGAGAAGAAGAAGAGGAAAAGGAGAAGAAGAAGAGGACAAAGGAGAAGAAGAAGAGGACAAAGGAGAAGAAGAAGAGGACAAAGGAGAAGAAGAAGAGGACAAAGGAGAAGAAGAAGAGGACAGAGGAGAAGAAGAAGAGGAAGAAGGAGAAGAAGAGGACAGAGGAGAAGAAGAAGAGGACAAAGGAGAAGAAGAAGAGGAAAAGGAGAAGAAGAAGAGGACAGAGGAGAAGAAGAAGAGGAAAAGGAGAAGAAGAAGAAGACAGAGGAGAAGAGGAACAACAAAAGTATACTGATGTCCAAACTTTATACTTCATGTTTGTTTACCCTTGTCTGGCCACACCTACAAACCACGCACTCTCTCTCTTCACACCATCTGTTAAACACACCATGCCACTACACACACACACACACATACACACACCACACACACTCACACCACACACAAACACACCACACACACACTCACACTCACACCACACCACTACACACACACTCACACCACTACACACACACACACCATGCCACTACACACACACACACCATACCACTACACACACACACACACACACACCATACCACCACACACACACACACACACCATGCCACTACACACACACACACACACACACCCATGCCACTACACACCATACCACTACACACACACACACACACACACACCATAACACCACACACACCACACACACACACACACTCACACCACACCACTACACACACACAGCTGCCACAATAAGCAATCTGGCAAATTTTCACATACTGGCAATTTAGGTGTCAAAAGGAGACAGAAAAAGAGAGAGAGAGAGAGAGAGAGAGAGAGAGAGAGAGAGAGAGAGAGAGAGAGAGAGAGAGAGGAGAGGGAGAGAGAGAGAGAGAGAGGAGATGAGAGAGAGAGAGAGAGAGAGAGAGAGAGAGAGAGAGAGAGAGGAGAGAGAAGAGAGAGAGAGAGAGAGAGAGAGAGAGAGAGAGAGAGAGAGAGAGAGAGAGAGAGGAGAGGAGGAGAGAGAGATGAGAGAGAGAGATGAGAGAGTGAAGAGAGAGAGACGCAACACTTCCTAGGCTAAGTGTATGATTGTTCTGTATTAAGTCGTTGCTACCCGCCATCGCCTCCCAGCTGCGCCACACTACGCCACAATGACCTTGTCCGGCACGGCGAAGATCGACTCGTGGATACCTGGAGCTGTCGCCGATAGAAACACTCGCCGACGTCGACGAGTGTTCCTATTTTTCACGTCGGCGAGTGTTTTCATTACCCGTGTTTCTGTATTCAGGGATTAAATACCAACAATAGCCTGACTAGTTAGGCTACGTTATGTGATTAAGTTAGGGTCTTTTTCATATATTACAAGTTGAACTCTCGCCGAAAATGAACACATCGGCGAGTGTTCCAATGTCGGTGAGAGTTCTGGGCTGGTGTTTCGGCAAGAGTTCCTATCGGCGACAGTTCCATAAACCGACTCGTGCATCAGTCTTGTTTCTGTGTTGTGCCGCCACACCTTTTTTTTTTTTTTAAATTTATTTACATCTATTACATAAATATATATACATATACATATACATATGCACATACATACACATACACATACAGCCAGTAATAAATGAGCGGGCATCAGCCCGCCGCTGTAGCCGCAGCCACAGTCAGGTCACAGGTGGGCGGGGCGTGAGGTCACTCCCGCTCCTTAGTGTTCATCGGGGGGGGTGGGGCGGCACGCGCCACCTCCAGCAGCAGGGGCAGATTTTTCTGAAACTGCCGTACGAGGGCGGCCGCGCTTTCCGGGCCGACGCACTGTCTGAGCCGCTCTGTAGCGGGACAGGAAACGAAAGATGTTTTCCTTAATAAGTTCAATCAATCATTGGGGGCATACGCCGGGGGGGGGGGGGGGGGGCGTCGCCTCGCCCACCCTACGACGCCACTCACGGGGGTCACCACGCACGAGTTCCCATGCAGGCTCCCTTCCCATACCAAGCAGCTCTCGACAAGAAACATCAACTTGCCCCAGCCACGAGCCTTGTGGGCGCCCCCTTGGCCTCCTCCACGCCGGATTGTCTCTTACAGATACAACCCGATGGGAAGGATCGGTTTCAGGGTAGCGTGCCACATGCCCATATAGCCGAAGTTGGCGCTGACGGACTATGCAGGTAATAGGCCTCGATTCAGTCTCACGGTGCAATCGCTGATTTGACACGTAATCATCCCAGCGATACTCCATGATTCTGCGAAGACAATTATTACCAAAGGCATTGATTCGTCTCTTCAAGTCACTATTTAGTGTCCATGTCTCACAACCATAGAGTAAGACAGGGATCACAAGCGACTTGAAGATCCGGATCTTTGTCCTCCTGCACAGGTACCGACAACGCCAAATACTCCCGCTGAGCGAGTCCATAACACCGTGGGCTATGCCAATCCGCAGTAAGACTTCTTGACGTGACCCGCCGTCATTATGGACTGCGCTACCAAGGTATGTAAAACTTTCAAAGATCTCAATGTCCTCGCCACACGCATGAACAGACTGTACTGCTTCATCTAGTATGTCTCCAAACACCTGGACCTTGGTCTTGAGCCAGGAGACCTCAAGTCCCAAAGGCTTTGCCTCCTCGTGCAGCGCCTCGAGAGCCATCATCAGGATCTCCAGCGACTCAGCAAAGATTACTGCATCATCGGCAAAAACAAGATCAGTGATCTTGGTGTTGCCGACGGATGCTCCACAATCACTTTGATCTACAACCTTGTCCAATACCCAGTCCATACAAGTGTTGAAAAGTGATGGGACGCACCCTTGCCTCACTCCTGTATTCACAGGAAAGAAGCTGGATACACCTGCCCCACACTTCACAGCACTCTCAGTCCCAGAATACAGACCAGTTATCAAACCAATAGTCCTTGCAGGAATCCCTCGAAGTCGCAGAAGATCCCAGAGTGACTCACGATGCACTGAGTCAAACGCCTTCTTGAGATCATTCTCAGATCAACATAGGCTGCAAGCATCCCCTGTCGAAACTCACGTCGGCGTTCCACCAGGACACGAAGCGCTAGGATACGGTCCGTTGTTGACTTACCAGGCGTGAACCCAGACTGCTGAGGTCTCTGATGCTTCACCAGATATAATATATATTCACCAGATATAGATAACTAGCCGCAAAGCCGCCCTCCGGGCGGACTTTTTGGCTAGGTGGCCAATGGGCCATGGCTTTGGTGGTGGGCCTTCGGCCCACCACCTGTGTTTGGTGGGCCTTCGGCCCACCAAACACAGATTCTCCAGATAGCCCCTTCTAACTTTCCTGAAATCATGGATGTAGAAATGTATGTATTAACGC
>JACEEZ010015674.1:40000-42500 GCA_016584305.1 Chionoecetes opilio
GTGTTTGATTCCCCTCTGTGACGTGTTTGATTCCCCTCTGTGACGTGTTTGATTCCCCTCTGTGAAGTGTTTGATTCCCCTCTGTGACGTGTTTGATTCCCCTCTGTGACGTGTTTGATTCCCCTCTGTGACGTGTTTTGATTCCCCTCTGTGACGTGTTTGATTCCCGTCTGTGACGTGTTTGATTCCCCTCTGTGAAGTGTTTGATTCCCCTCTGTGACGTGTTTGATTCCCCTCTGTGACGTGTTTGATTCCCCTCTGTGACGTGTTTGATTCCCCTCTGTGACGTGTTTGATTCCCCTCTGTGACGTGTTTGATTCCCCTCTGTGACGTGTTTGATTCCCCTCTGTGACGTGTTTGATTCCCCTCTGTGACGTGTTTGATTCCCCTCTGTGACGTGTTTGATTCCCCTCTGTGACGTGTTTGATTCCCCTCTGTGACGTGTTTGATTCCCGTCTGTGACGTGTTTGATTCCCCTCTGTGACGTGTTTGATTCCCCTCTGTGACGTGTTTGATTCCCCTCTGTGACGTGTTTGATTCCCCTCTGTGACGTGTTTGATTCCCCTCTGTGACGTGTTTGATTCCCCTCTGTGACGTGTTTGATTCCCCTCTGTGACGTGTTTGATTCCCCTCTGTGACGCGTTTGATTCCCCTCTGTGACGTGTTTGATTCCCTCTGTGACGTGTTTGATTCCCCTCCTGTGACGGTTTGATTCCCTCTGTGACGTGTTTGATTCCCGTCTGTGACGTGTTTGATTCCCGTCCTGTACAGGTATGGGCTGCGCACCTGTCATGACCAAGATCAACGTGTCCAACCTCCTTGACCCGACAGACAGCCACCTGGACCTCCTGCTGCAGGAGTACATCGCCGTGCCTCGGTGCAGAGAGCCGCACGCCTTCTGCGGGCGTCTCGGGCTGGTGGAGGGCCGCTGCCGCCCACACACCACACAGAACATGACCTTCGCGCTGCGCCTCAACACCCATGGGCCGCCCCTGCTGGTTCAATACGAGGCCCACCTAGAGTGTCGCTGTGACGCGGTGGTGTAGGCACGGGGCGGGGTGAGGGGGCGTGTTGCGGTGCGCCCCCCACCCCCCACACCACCACCCCCTGTGTGGTGGTGGTGGTGGTGACTCCCTTGTGTGTGTGTGTGTGTGTGTGGTGACTAGCCTATAGGTTTTGTGCATGAGTACGGCGAAGGGAAGACAACACGTCAACACACTTGGCGTCCAGCAGAGTGAGTGATACCAGGAAATTCCTTGTCAAGCACATGACGCATGTCATTCATTCACCCGAGGCCTCGCCCACGCGAGCTGGACTCGCGATCGCCGAAAAGAGCTTGGAGCTCATAGTGCTCGATCTTTGGGTAATGCTGGGACCTCACACACCCCATCCCCTTGCTCAAGGGGGACAGTAACAACCTGCATTGTCAGCAGATTCCACCCCGGGGAGGCTCGATTTGCTGAATTGCAAACGGTGACGCTTCCAACCTGACCACGCTGGCTGTGTGTGTATGTACGTATGTGTGTGTGTATGTGTGTATATATATGTGTGTGTGTGTATCACGTTGCTCAGAAAAGTAAACACTTGTCTTAAAGTTGTAATGATTCGACTGAACTCTGGCAAGGGCAAGGCCAGTAGGAGGAGGACGGCAGTGGAGGAGATGGAAGAGGAGGAAGGGGAGATGGAAAAGGAAGAGTCAGAAGGTAGTGATCAAAGTAATCGTCCAGACCCATTTTTTTTTTGCCGAATTATGTTGAATGCACATTCAAAACACCTAATCCACCAAAAATAATTTATTTCCAGGCCTTATTTCCGTAAAAACACGACTTATGTAAAAAGCGCGCGAAAAAAAAAATCTTCCCTCCAACAGGGCTACGACTGTTATTGATGACGTCAGAACAGGGACGCCCGCAGACACTCTGTCTGACACCTGTCGGCAAATGTTATGATGAGCGATTGTACTTCGGTGTCAGACAGTGAATCTGTCGCTGTGACAGATTTAGAGTACGATGTTCAATCTGAAACGAACAGAAATGACCTGTTGCCGTATACTATGAGGAAACGAACCTCAGATTGTCAGGGACCTATATGTTTGGGAAGCCCAGTACGAGGTGGATTAACGGTGTTAGCAAGCCTGAGGTTCGCAGGATGGACCTGGCACGGGGAAAAATTTGGAAGAAGTCCTTCATCTCCTATTGTTATTTCTTTCCCCTATAGCCAAAGCCTGGGGAACTGCTGGAATACGGTTTTTGGATGGGGGAAGCAATAAAGTGATTTATGGCTCTCCACAAAAACATCAAAGCCACTATGTGTAAAAATCTAGGAATTCCCAAATTAGGATTTCCCTAAGATACCCATTGCTAGGGATTTTCCTTAATTGATATATGTATAGATTGACAATTTTGGGAGAGCAATAAATGAGTCGTGTCTGCTTTCCCACCCAAAACCCAGTTTTCCAAAGGCCACCATGCTTGCTGGTCATAGGAGTTCAAGAAAAACC
>JACEEZ010015674.1:45000-57500 GCA_016584305.1 Chionoecetes opilio
GAGAGAGATAATTATTTCACAAGCTGTTCAGTTCAAAACGTTCCTTCCTTATTTCTCTCTCTCTCTCTCTCTCTCTTATTGCATTTTCCTTATTTGGTTTTGCTTGTGTGTGTGTGTGTATGTGTGTGTGTGTATATAAGGAAATTGTGTGCAGAATTCATTAACCCATCACACACACACACACACACACACACATATGTACACACACATACCCACTCCGTGGGTAGGCGGTTCGAATCCTCGCGCTCCCGGGGATTTTTCACTTGACAAATTCGGGCGGTTACTGTCCTCCTTGAGCAAGGGGATGGGGGTGTGTGTTGTGTGAGGTCCCAGCATTGCCCAAAGATCGGTAATAATGAGCTCCAAGCTCGGACTGAGAGGGTGAAACTGGCGATCGCGAGCCAGCTCGCGTGGACAAGACCATGGGTGAATGACATGCACACACACACATTGCAGAGAAGAGGAACGAGGAGGAGGAGGAGGAGGAGGAGGAGGAAGGAAGGAAGTGGCTGGCAACAGGTCACGAGTGGGTTTTTTCTGACACGTATTTTCCTTAAACAAATTGCCACTTGATTTATCCGCGAAGTTTGTGTGTGTGCGTGTGTGTGTTTAAGGTTTTTAAGGTTTAAGGTTTATTAACTCAATACAGACCCCGAACGGGGTATTACAGTTTCAAATGAGTAATACATATACGTATTGACACACACACACATACGTATTGTGTGTGTGTGTGTGTGTGTGTGTGAGGAGCAGGAACCCGCCCATCCAGTCACTTTCCCGACCTTGGCTCATGCAAAACGTATAGTGCTCACAAGAAGGCGGCGGCGCTAACCCTTTCAGTCCACACAAACCCGCTCGCTGTCCCACACACACGCACCTGCTCCCATCTCCCATGTCCATGGAGTGTACAGCAGAGGACATGCCAGAGTCCACACACACTCGCTGTCCCACACACACGCACCTGCTCCCATCTCCCATGTCCATTGAGTGCACAGCAGAGGACATGCCAGGGAGTAGCTGGCTGAAGAAGTACTATCGTGTAGTAGGAGTGTGTCTATTTGGCGTGTTAGTGTTCTTACTTGGGTATTACGCGGGCACGAGACAAGGTGGTGACAGTGGTGACAGTGGTGACAGTGGGGTAAAGGGAATGAGTCTGGATCGTGGGTGGAGCATTGGCGAAGTGATGTACCCACGTGGTGTAAGAACCGACCCCTGTGGTGCAAGAATGAACGCGCCTTGCAAGGTAGGTGAGAATGACTGACTGATTAACTCTCTCTCTCTCTCTCTCTCTCTCTCTCTCTCTCTCTCTCTCTCTCTCTCTCTCTCTCTCTCTCTCTCTCTCTCTCTCTCTCTCTCTCTCTCTCTCTCTCTCTCTCTCTCTCCGTTACTTGCTATATATACTAAATTAAACTATAGTGATTTTAGAATAGACAAAATACACCATTGTATATGTCTTCTTAATTATTTATTTTGTGTATAGCAACTATTATTCTCTCATCTCACTCACTTTAATTTAATATAATCTTTCAGTACTGTATAAACCAACCTTATATATATATATATATATATATATATATACACACGTTTTCATTGAAGTTACCTTCTCTATTACTGCTAATAACCCCCACAAAGCCACGATATAAACCTAAACTGTGACCTTTTCTTTTTACCACCTTTGAAAAAACATGAACCAAAACACTTGAAAAAACCCTCCATGGCATTAACTGATTCCCCTCTGTGACGTGTTTGATTCCCCTCTGTGACGTGTTTGATTCCCGTCTGTGACGTGTTTGATTCCCCTCTGTGACGTGTTTGATTCCCCTCTGTGACGTGTTTGATTCCCCTCTGTGACGTGTTTGATTCCCCTCTGTGACGTGTTTGATTCCCCTCTGTGACGTGTTTGATTCCCCTCTGTGACGTGTTTGATTCCCCTCTGTGACGTGTTTGATTCCCCTCTGTGACGTGTTTGATTCCCCTGTGCGTGTTTGATTCCCCTCTGTGACGTGTTTGATTCCCCTCTGTGACGTGTTTGATTCCCCTCTGTGACGTGTTTGATTCCCCTCTGTGACGTGTTTGATTCCCGTCTGTGACGTGTTTGATTCCCGTCCTGTACAGGTATGGGCTGCGCACCTGTCATGACCAAGATCAACGTGTCCAACCTCCTTGACCCGACAGACAGCCACCTGGACCTCCTGCTGCAGGAGTACATCGCCGTGCCTCGGTGCAGAGAGCCGCACGCCTTCTGCGGGCGTCTCGGGCTGGTGGAGGGCCGCTGCCGCCCACACACCACACAGAACATGACCTTCGCGCTGCGCCTCAACACCCATGGGCCGCCCCTGCTGGTCCAATACGAGGCCCACCTAGAGTGTCGCTGTGACGCGGTGGTGTAGGCACGGGGCGGGGTGAGGGGGCGTGTTGCGGTGCGCCCCCCACCCCCCACACCACCACCCCCTGTGTGGTGGTGGTGGTGGTGACTCCCTTGTGTGTGTGTGTGTGTGTGTGGTGACTAGCCTATAGGTTTTGTGCATGAGTACGGCGAAGGGAAGACAACACGTCAACACACTTGGCGTCCAGCAGAGTGAGTGTTACCAGGAAATTCCTCGTCAAGCACATGACGCATGTCATTCATTCACCCGAGGCCTCGCCCACGCGAGCTGGACTCGCGATCGCCGAAAAGAGCTTGGAGCTCATAGTGCTCGATCTTTGGATAATGCTGGGACCTCACACACCACACACACCCCATCCCCTTGCTCAAGGGGGACAGTAACAACCTGCATTGTCAGCAGATTCCACCCCGGGGAGGCTCGATTTGCTGAATTGCAAACGGTGACGCTTCCAACCTGACCACGCTGGCTGTGTGTGTATGTACGTATGTGTGTGTGTGTGTGTATGTGTGTATATATATGTGTGTGTGTGTATCACGTTGCTCAGAAAAGTAAACATTTGTCTTAAAGTTGTAATGATCCGTCTGTTAATAATTCGACTGAACTCTGGCAAGGGCAAGGCCAGTAGGAGGAGGACGGCAGTGGAGGAGAGGGAAGAGGAGGAAGGGGAGATGGAAGAGGAAGAGTCAGAAGGTAGTGATTAAGGTGTTATTTATTTCTCTCTCTCTCTCTCTCTCTCTCTCTCTCTCTCTCTCTCTCTCTCTCTCTCTCTCTCTCTCTCTCTCTCTCTCTCTCTCTCTCTCTCTCAGTTTCTGGTGCCACGTGCAGCCGCCGTCAAACAGTTCCTTATCCTCGCTCGCTCTTTTTCTAAGAAGCCACTGTTCACACAAGCTATTTCAGTCTGCTCGCCTCCTTTACGATAATGGATGTAGGACTACGTAGTGGTGATGTGGTAGTGGTGTAGTGGTGTTGTGATGGTATTGTGATGGTGTTGTGGTGATGGTGTTGTTTGAGACTTAAGAAAGAAGTGGAAGAAAGAAGAAGAAAGATATTTATTTAATGTTCTTGTAAAGATTGTCTCTTTAGATATTATTATTTAATTTAATTGTGTATTGAGAGAGAGAGAGAGAGGAGAGAGAGAGGAAGAGGGAGAGAAGGGAGAGAGAGAGAGGAGAGAGAGAGAGAGAGAGAGAGAGAGAGAGAGAGGAGAGAGAGAGAGAGAGAGAGAGAGAGAGAGAGAGAGAGAGAGAGAGAGAGATCAGATCAAAACGTTTAGTGTGAATAATGTACACATTACACATAATACATATATAATTAAGGGTACAAAATAGACAAAGGGCGCACCCCCTGCAGGTTGCATGGGAACGATTGCCAGGATTAATGAAGTTAGATAGTAAATTTGTTAATTACATTTAGATATGCATATACATAAGATTATGTTATGTTACATATATATTTATTTATTTATTTCAATGACACTAATCTGTACATAAGTCACTAATGTTAAGAAAATAAAGAAGAAATGAATCAGCATGTGTTCCTCTGTCTAAGAACAAGATCACTTTGGGTAAACATTAGAATTTCACACACACACACACACACACATCCTACCACACACACACAACACCCCCCCTACCACATACACACACAACACACACACACACACACACACAACACACACAAACACAGAACACACAACACAACACAAACACAGAACACACAACACAACACAACACACAACACAACACACACACACACACACACACACACAACACACAACACACACAAACACACACAGAACACACACACACACACACACACACACACACTCACCTGAATAGTTGATGAGTAATTTGTGTCACATTGTTGTCTTGGCATGAAATTTTCCATTCTTTTCCTTCTTCTTGTGTCTTACTCTTAGTCTTCTTTCATCCTTCTTGTCTTCTCTTCATTGTCTGGTTCTTGTCTCTCTTATTGTGTGTCTTCTTTTGTCTTCTCTACAGTCTTGTCTTTCCTCCTCCACGTCCCTGCAAACGTGTGGTCTTATAAGTGATTGAAGACAATACTTTAAAATTATACAATGAATGGAGGTGAGGTAAACAATCCTCTCAATGTTGTCATTGTGAGGCTAGACTTCATTTATTCAAGGCTACAGGCATTTCCTATATTGAGAGAGAGAGAGAGAGAGAGAGAGAGAGAGAGAGAGAGAGAGAGAGAGAGAGAGAGAGAGAGAGAGAGAGAGAGAGAGAGAGAGAGAGAGAGAGAGAGAGAGAGAGAGAGAGAGAGAGAGAGAATGTAGTTAGATAGAATGATTACATCCATGACATATTAATTATATTTTCTACAATGAGGGGAAGAGAGATTGCGAAAACAGAGAGGGAGAGGGAGAGGGAATCTGAGGGAGAGGGAGTGACACTGAATCTGAGGGAGAAACAGGATGTGCGGGGGGGGGAGGAGAGAGTTGACTCATGGGGCCTTCTAGTAGGAAAATTTTGCTACCCGGGCAAGAAAGAGAGAGAGAGAGAGAGAGAGAGAGAGAGAGAGAGAGAGAGAGAAGAAAAAAAAAAAGAAGAAGAAGAATTATTCACCTTTAATGAGAAAAAGATAACACGAAGAATGTTAACACACACACACACACACACACGCACATACACACACACACACACACACACACACACGCACACACACACACACACAACACACACACACACACACACACGCACAAACACACGCACACACACATACGCACACACACACCGCACAAACACACACGCACAAACACAAACACACACACACACACACACACACGCACAAACACACACACACACACGCACACACACACACACACAGGGGAAGTACACAAACAGGTTTTATACTCACTTTGTTTTTGTGATAGTAAATATTAGGCGTCCGCTGCATGTGAGGGCATGAATGGAGGAGGAGGAGGAGGAGGAGGAATACAAAGGAAGAATAGACAGCAACAGCCCTACTGCGCCAAACGAGGCTGTCTGTGTGACTACTTTCTACCACTATAGTTTCTACGTGTTAGAGGTAAAAGAATGGCAAAGTTGAAGGCTCCTCCCCACCCACCTCTCCCTCCCGCCGAGGCCGAAGATAGAGAAGAGGAGGAGGAGGAGGAAGAGAAGGAAGAGGAGAAGGAGGAGGAAGAGGAGGAGGAAGAAGAGGAGTTGGGTAGTCTCCAATGCCGTTGATTTTGTTTGGTATGAAATCCTTCTCATACATATTTCCACCACCACCACCACCACCACCACCATTACTACTACTACTACTACTACTACTACTACTACTACTACTACTACTATGCTACCATTACTATCACAGTAAGTGACCACCATTATGAGCATAACTACTACTACTATTACTACTATCTCTTTACTATAGCCATGTACTACTCCTACTACCATTGTGCTTTCCATTATTTTACAGTGGCTACCATTACTACCACTGTTACTGTTGTTATCATTACACCACCACCACCACCACTACTACTACTACCACACCACCACCACCACCACCACCACCGCCACGCCCGGCTGAGGAAGACAAGGGATAGTTTCAAAAGGACAGTTTAATACACTGAGTGATAAGGTACATTTATACAAAAAATAAGGGGGGCGGGGCACAGCCTGGCAGCCCCGCCCCCCCCCTGGCGTTGACCCAGTGACAACACAACAACTGGGGAGGGGAGGGGAGGGGGGAGGGAAGGGAGGGGGAGTGGGGGGGGAGATATAACGCTTGACACTCTATGGAACACAACAGGACATGATAACGACCAAAGGAATCAGTAGAAACAGTCGTCTGCTGCTGTTGCTGCTGAGGCGACACTCGTCCTCAGTATCATGCCATGGGGGGCGCCGCGCCCTGCGGCACACACACACACCTGCTGAAGGCTGAAGGGGGGCGCGCCACACGCCCGCCGCAGCCCCGGGGCGCGTGTTGCTTTGTCACATTACATGTTTGAAGGAAAGACGACAAGAGAGTAACACCAATGATTGCCTCACACCAACACGGCGCCCCAGGGCTGCCGGGCCTCACCGGGGCACACGCACGCCTCCTCACTAGGCCGCGCATGGCGACGACCCTCCCGGCGGTGACTGGCGCGCCACGGCGCCATTACCGCAACAATGGTCACTCGGTGACCTAATACAAAAATACAAGGGAGGGGGCGGCGCCCCGCAGCACCTCTGCCGCCTGCAGGGGGTGAGTGAGGGAAGGTTGTGAGGGCCATGGCATCAGATCCAGCCCACCGAGGCGGCGGGGCGCCCTTGTGCCGCCAGTGTTGGGGCAGAGGCGTGAAGGGCTGACCCCCACCACGCCCACCACCTGTATGACTCACCGGGAGTGTGTGTGTGTGTGTGTGTGTGTGTGTGTGTGTGTGTGTGTGTGTGTGTGTGTGTGTGTGTGTGCTTTTGATTGTCCGTCAACACGTGTGGGTGTGGGCGGGTGGTCGGCACGCCCTCGCCCGCCGCCAAGCAGCCAACAACAACACTACCTCTCAAGGTTGAGCCTAAAAACCTATCCTGTCAACACAGTATATGATATAAAACAGTAACACACCAAAGGATTTACGTCCGGCCGTCGCGGGCGGGGCCGCGCGGGGCCTGGACGGCGGCCGGGGCTGGGCGGCGCGGCGCCTCGGGGAACAAGGAGCAGAGACACAGGGAAGCTGCTACGCTACGCGGCGCGCCGCCCGCCCCGGCCTGGCGCAGCCTCCCTAGGGGGCGCCCTTATGTACAGGTCATCGCAGAGGTTAAAGCTCGTGGTGGGGGGGCGGGGCGGGGCGGGGGCGGGGCCCGTCACCTGCTGCTGCCCAGCGCCGCGTTGTTGTGGCCCGCGTTAACAAAGCCATGGGCGCCGGGCGCTCCGCCGCCACCACCGCCACCCATGGCACCGCCGCCCATCCCGGCCATGGCCATGCTGTTGGCCATGCTGGTGCTGACGGGCGGCACGCCGAAGAAGGGCGTGCTGAACGAGGTCGGAAAGTAGGAGTGGGTAGGCGGGACGCTGGCCGCCGCCGCCATGGAAGGGGGCGCCGACCCCGCCCCGGCGTACCCCTACTCATGTCAGATGGGCGTGGGCGGCACCGTGAAGTCGTGGAGGGCGGAGCGCACGCTGTCGTACAGCGGGCGGTTGTCGTCGCAGTAGTTGTCGGCGCAGAGGGAGTGGATCTTGGAGAGATAAGAGTCGAAGTTGTCGTGGCTGAGCCGCTCGTTGGGGGGCGGCGCGCCTCCCCCGCCCGGCAGCTTGACGTGCTCCAGCAGCGACATCACGTTGTTCCGCAGCGACTCGTAGTACTCGGTGAGCTGCGCCCCGCGCTCACCAGCACCAGCCGCCTCCTGCAGGGGGGGACCGGTCAGGGGGGAGCCTGGCTACTGTGCAGGGGGGCGGAGGGGAGCAGGGGGGAGGGTCCTGTGCTATGGGGGGGTGCTGGGTGGGAACCAACACCTCCACCTTGCTACACTACTGCTACACTACACCAACACCTACACCCTCTTCACCTGTATACACCACCACCACTACCTTCCCTGCTACACCTGCCCTACCTGCACACTGCCACACCACCACCACCAGGCAGGGACACGCGGCTCACCACGAGGAAAAAGCAACACTGATAAACAACACGGGGAAAAAAATCCGGCCAAGTGTTCAGACAAGGATGGAAACTGTGCCTGGACACCAATGAACATGAAGTATGAATTAAATGTTATACAATGAATGACATGTGTTAGGTGTGTGGTATGAATGCAAGGCTGCCACACCACCACCACCACCACACTCATACCACCTCCTTGTATAGTATGACGTGAGGTGTGTGTGTGTGTGTGTGACTGTGTGTGTGTGTGTGTGTGTGGGGCTTAAAATCACTGTCACGACCTCATTATTAGCAATCAACACTAAAGGCCCCCATCCACGGTGCGATCTGGTCGTACGACCATCGGACAGATCTGGTTGGATTCAACCAGATTGGATCGTGAGTGGGGTGATTTTGGTCTGTCCGACCGACTGATAGCTGGTCGGATGCGACCAAGTAGTGTTTGGTTTTTAGATCCGACAGATCATCCGGTTCAGACCGGATCGCACCGTGAGTGTGCTGGTCGTGAGGCCAGCCGTCAGTTTCGCCACTGACAGCGTCGCGAGAGGGTTACCAAGATGAATTGTTTCTTTGATGACAACCACTTTTAGACAGAATTCATCCAATTATACAGCAACTGAATGTTTGTGGGAAATAAAAAGCAAAGAGTAAATGGATACATTTAAGAAAAATGCAGCTTATGAAGTATTGGTACCGTAGATAACAGTGAAGTCGCCACCTGCAGTGAAGTCGCCAGGCGCCAAATATTACGAATTATAGCATCACTACTGATTTTTATGTGCCACTGAAGATGATACACAGTAGTTTATATCATGACTGTATAATCTACCCTGTTTCAGCGTTGTTTTATGCTTTGTATCTGCAAATATAACTGTTGCGCATTTTGCTTCTCACGTTTTTCTTCGCGCGATGACAGACCGTAGCTGATCACCTTTCGGGCGACAGGACACAAGACTTGCCAGATCTTTCAAACTTGAATAGAATTAGTTTTCACGTTGGCAGAGGAATTTTTATATATCCAAGCATCTTCCGCAGCTAATATATATAGAGACTTGTTTTACTTTACCTCTAATTTCCCTGAATTGCCCCAGAGTGGCGACTCAACTGTTGGGTTAAAATACTAGCTGGCGACTTTACTGTAGTAGGTATAGTGAGGTCGCCACTCGGTTTTATTTTTGTAATTTGTTCATTTATAGCCCTAATATGACACAGATGAAGACACAAAATAACACAGACTTTCCAAAAAGCCCCTTCTAACTGTCCTGAAATCATAGATGTACAAATGTAAGTATTAACGCCACCACACGTCTGTAAATAACAAAGAAACGTAGAACTGGCGACTTCACTGTTATCTACGGTAGAGAAACTCGAGGAGCGGGACAGTGAGCGACAGTGAGGCTAATGTTGAAACAGTAAAAAAAAAAAAAACCATATGAGAAGTGTGTGCCGGAAATATATTAAGAAAATAATTTCTGTGAATAGCCTCTGTAATATATGTAAAATATTTTTGTAATGTATGTAATGCATGTAAAATAATAGCCTCTATGAAATTTGGTGTGAACGCGGATGATGTTTACGCTCAGTTGTGGTATCAGATTCCATCAAAAGTAATTCGATCCTCGTTGCATAGACCCTCATGGGAACCGCTCTCCACCGTTTCTATCACCAACTGAATTGATCCTGAGGTGCGGTCGGATCGTTAGTGGGTGGTAGGATATCCATCGGATCAGGTATGTCGGATCAGATCGTACGACCAATCGTACCGTGGATGGGGGCCTTTAATAACACAAACACACGCAACCCTTTGAACAAGCAGCTGTTATCTATCTCGCAATACGAAACAGGATGAGGCAGTAACAATAGCACCAACAGCCCTTCCTCACTCCTACTCCTCCTCCTCCTCTCTCCTTCCCTTCCCTCCCTTCCCCGTGTTGCCAGCCCAGACTTAACCCCGCGGTCATGCAAATATGCCCACTAATTTGGGGAGGCAGTAGCGGAGTGGTTAGCGCAAAGACCCTACACGCAAGGTAGGGAAGCAGGTGTTTCGGAGTGTGCTGTCGTAGTTGGACAACCGCTAGGTAGCAGCAGCGGCGCTCGTTGTTTTATTGTATATATATAGTTGTTACTTCTCACTAGAGTGCGGCTTTGAGGTGCAGTGGGTAGCGCGCCCAGCTGCGGCTCCGCGGGCCCGGATTCAATTCCCACCTGATGATACTTAACTTCAGTATATATTATTATCATGTCTGATTGCGTATGTGTGTGAGTGTGTGTGCTAAAAATGCATAGAGTATTGATCTTGATGTCAGAGGGAGTAATAATTTGATTTAAATAAGTCTCAATCAACAGTTACATTGGACGCCACAGATGGCGCTCGTGTTAGACATCACAAATTATGCTTAGGCTAGGCCTCAGCTATCTTGCTTGTAGGGTCTTTGGGTTAGCGTCTTCGACTGGCGTTCTCGGTGACCCGAGTTCGATCCCCGAAGAAAACCAAAACCTTTCTGCACCGTCGAGTGGCCTAAGAACACCCACATGCCCTGACCATTAACTCTACCTTCGATTGCGAGTGCATCGGAGGACACAGGTGGGCGGCATGAGCCTCTAATCACAGGCGTCACTATAAAAATCCTGCCTGCGCCACCACGGGCGAGGACCAACCATCACAGCACTCAAGTGAACCTCCAGAGCCTACCATCCGAGCCCTGGGTCACCACTGCCTACAGACGCTATAGGCACAAATGTAAAAAAAAAAAAAAAAAAAACCCTCATCTGTAAACTTGATCAGCAGAAATATGGCAGTGCTGTATTCACCATTTGTTCAACCAATAGGTCTGGCAAGTCATCACAAAGGCTGCCAGCACAGGATAGCCCATGGCACCGGGCAGCACAGGATAGCCCATGGCACCGGCCAGCACAAGATAGCCCATGGCACCGGCCAGCACAGGATAGCCCATGGCACCGGCAGCACAGGATAGCCATGGCACCGGGCAGCACAGGATAGCCCATGGCACGTGGCAGCACAGGATAGCCCATGGCACCGGGCAGCACAGGATACCCCATGGCACCGGGCAGCACAGGATAGCCCATGGCACCGGGCAGCACAGGATAGCCCATGGCACCGGGCAGCACAGATAGCCCATGGCACCGGGCAGCACAGGATAGCCATGGCACCGGCCACACAGGATAGCCCATGGCACCGGCAGCACAGGATAGCCCATGGCACCGGGCAGCACAGGATAGCCCATGGCAACCGGCATCACAGGATAGCCCATGGCACCGGCCAGCACAGGATAGCCCATGGCACCGGCCAGCACAGGATACCCATGGCACCGGCAGCACAGGATAGCCCATGGCACCGGCCAGCACAGGATAGCCCATGGCACCGGCCGAGCACAGGATAGCCCATGGCACCGGGCAGCACAGGATAGCCCATGGCACCGGGCAGCACAGGATAGCCCATGGCACCGGGCAGCACAGGATAGCCCATGGCACCGGGCAGCACAGGATAGCCCATGGCACCGGGCAGCACAGGATAGCCCATGGCACCGGCCAGCACAGGATAGCCCATGGCACCGGCCAGCACAGGATAGCCCATGGCACGGGCAGCACAGGATAGCCCATGGCACCGGGCAGCACAGGATAGCCCATGGCACCGGGCAGCACAGATATGCCAGGCACGCGCACGATGCCCATGCACCCAAGAACCCATGCACCGGCCCACGGATGCCCATGGCGGGCAGCAGATGCCCATCACCGGGCCACGATACATGGCACCGGGCAGACAACCATGCACCGCCAGCAAGTACCTGCACGCCAACAGATCCGGCCCGGGCAGCACAGGATAGCCCATCCGGCAGCAAGATATGGCCCCAGTCACCATAGTCCTGGCGGCAGCACAGGATAGCCCATGGCACCGGGCAGCACAGGATAGCCCATGGCACCGGCAGCACAGGATAGCCCATGGCACCGGCCAGCACAGGATACCCATGGCACCGGGCAGCACAGGATAGCCCATGGCACCGGGCAGCACAGGATAGCCCATGGCACCGGGCAGCACAGGATAGCCCATGGCACCGGCAGCACAGGATACCCCATGGCACCGGGCAGCACAGGATACCCATGGCACCGGGCAGCACAGGATAGCCCATGGCACCGGGCAGCACAGGATACCCCATGGCACCGGGCAGCACAGGATAGCCCATGGCACCGGGCAGCACAGGATAGCCCATGGCACCGGGCAGCACAGGATAGCCCATGGCACCGGGCAGCACAGGATAGCCCATGGCACCGGGCCAGCACAGGATACCCCATGGCACCGGGCAGCACAGGATACCCATGGCACCGGGCAGCACAGGATAGCCCATGGCACCGGGCAGCACAGGATAGCCCATGGCACCGGGCAGCACAGGATAGCCCATGGCACCGGCAGCACAGGATAGCCCATGGCACCGGGCAGCACAGGATAGCCCATGGCACCGGGCAGCACAGGATAGCCCATGGCA
>JACEEZ010015674.1:60000-67500 GCA_016584305.1 Chionoecetes opilio
CCCCCCTCGAGGGAGCGCATCTTGCTGCGGTTGGCGATGGGACACCCGGAGGCACTGCGGAACGGACACCGGGCAAGTTAGGGCGTCGCCTCGCAGCTGAGGTATGAACAGCAGGCAGCAATGTCTCAGGGCAGCATGCAGTATGTCCGACACAGGGACTAGCATGGTATGGAATACTACTACGGGTGGGATCCAGCGCCTCAACTCCACTTGAGGGGCGCCTCGGGCCTGGCTACGCGCGCCGCCTCGTCGCGCCGCCGGCAGGAGGTGACAGCTGAGGGCAGCTTTGGCAGCTAAGTGAAGCAGCAGCGCCGAGGCCGCGCGTGCCAGGCAGACGGAGGGCGCGCGCGCGCGGAGACCTCAAGTGGTGTTAGTGTCTGGCTCCCACAAGCTCGGCCTTCTTACCTCCTGTGACTGAGAAACTTGCCCGTGGAGTGCCCCGACCCATCACATCCAGGGACTGGACAGCTATAAGGGCAGCACAATGCGTCAGTGAGGTGAGGGGGAGGCGGGGCGCCGCGGCTCCCGCAACACTGCTCTACTACAGATCTAGCACGCTACTGGCTGGCATGAAAACCATCTTTGTGACTTGTATCATTTAATAATTAAGGCAATATTAGGGCAAAACTGGCCTATCCATGGATGACTGGGCGTCAGTAACACGGGCCTCCCATACACCAACTTGTGAGCGGCGCCGCACCGACCCTACGCTGGCGGCAAGGCCTGCACGGGCTCCACCCTCCACGCCGCCGCCGCCGCCAGCGCCGGGACGCCGCGCGGACGCGAGAGGCGCAGGCGAGGCACGGCGCCGCGAGCACCTGGCGCGGCGACCGTGACTCTTACGTACTCTCACGCTGCACGGCGCGGCGCGCGGCCGCGGTGCGCTGCTCCGGGCAACTCGGCACGCGGGTTACGCGGCCTCTCTATCGTCACTGAGGACTTGCCTAAGGCGGCGGGCCCCGCGGCGCGCCCTGCCGGGGTAGGGAGGGCGCGCCGCGGGTCGGGGGGCGGCAGGGTCCAAGCCTCGTCACCAGGGAGGGAGGTCCGGCCTCAGAAGGCAGCTAAGGAAAGCGGGAACAGAACACAGCGACACACACACACACACACACACACACACACACAGACTACCAACCTGAGCTGGCGGTTGTGCAACTTAGGCACACAGGACAAGGGTTTAGTGAGAGGCCGGTGGTGCGGCACGGCTGTGGCTGTAGCTGTGGCTGTAGCTGTGGCCCGAGTTGCACAACGCCACAGTCGGTGTGAAGGAAGGGGTGCGAGGGCCATATACTCACCGAAGCGGCTCGGAGTCCTGGGTGTCCTTGGGCTTGTGCTTGGGCTTGTTGGCGCGGGGACACCCGGACAGCGATCGGTGGGACGAGTAGTTGCCGGTGACGTGCCCCGAGCCGTCGCATCCCGGGGTGGGGCACTTGAGCTCCTGCGTCTGGTGCTGGATTTGGGATCGGTCTGCGCGGGGACACCCGGACAGGCTGCGTGGTGGGGCGAGGAGAGACTTGGCCAGGTGAGGGGCGTTTGGTGCGCGACTGTGAGGCCGAGCGGGACGGGTGTCGGGGAAGAGAGGGACAGGTGACTCATGCCCCGCGAGGCGCGACTGACTCACTGACTGACTGACTGACTCATGCCGCCGTGGTGACTCATGACTACAGTGACTGAGTGGTGAATGCACCGTGACTGACTCGTGAATAACGGATGAATAACCACGTCAGGCAAGGGACACACGTGACTGCGGCGCGTGACTCATGAGTACAAGGGCCAACACGTGACGTGACTGATGGATGAGTCAGGGTGAGAAGGTAGTGTGGGCGTGACTCACAACACGATGGGTGGCACAGCAATGACAATGATGATGACACAGACTGATGGCCGAGTGAAGTGAAGGGTGTTACATAAATATTTCACAATGACACAAATATCTCAACAATAATCATTGTATATACCATGACTAAATTACTCATACCTTATTAATGATAGTCTTTCTCTCTCTCTCTCTTTTTCTGTCACCCTCTGATACCCATACCAAACTCAAATCAACCATAACCCCCCAAAAAACAAAACAAAATAAAAAAACGAGAGAGAGAGAGAGAGAGAGAGAGGAGAAGAGAGAGAGAGAGAGAGAGAGAGAGAGAGAGAAGAGGAGAGAGAGAGAGAGAGAGTCATCAGCCTCATAGTCAGGGGCGCCACCAACCTGCGATGGGTGGCGTAGTTCCCCGTGACGTGGCCCATCCCGTCGCAGCCTGGCGTCGGGCACTGGATGAGCTCCTTGCCGTCTCTTCGGCTACTGCTGCGGGAGTAAGCACGGACCCCGCTGCTGATAGACAAGTGACGGTGAGGGTGACAGTGGTGGGCGGGGGGGCGGGGCGGGCGGGAGAATGGGCGGTAAGGGGGGTGGGAGAGATGGGGGAAGGGAGGGAGGATGGGGGAAGAGAGGGAGGATAGGTGGGAAGGGGAGGAGGATGGGTGGGAAGGGAGGGAGGATGGGTGGGAAGGGGAGGAGGATGGGTGGGAAGCGGGGGAGGATGGGTAGGAAGGGGGGGAAGAAGGGAGGATGGGTTGAAAGGGGAGGAAGAAGGGAGGATGGGGGAAGGGAGTGAGGATGGGGGAAGGGATGGGAGGATGGGAAAGGGGGATGGGGACAGTGAGGGGATGTTGAAGGGAAATATGAGGAGTGAACATGAAGGAATCGTGTACGGAGGATGAGAGAAAAGTAATATTGTGTTTAGAGAGAGAGAGAGAGAGAGAGAGAGAGAGAGAGAGAGAGAGAGAGAGAGAGAGAGAGAGAGAGAGAGAGAGAGAGAGAGAGAGAGAGAGAGAGAGAGAGAGAGAGAGAGAGAGAGAGAGAGAGAGGAGGAAGAAAGCGAGAAAGTAGATACGGAGAAAGGAATTTGGGAAGGAAAGAAAGAAAAAAATACGAAAGAGGGAAGGAAGGAAGGAAGGAAAAAAGAAAAAAAAAACAGTGAAAGGAAAACATACCACATGATAAAAAGAGAATAGGAAAGAAAGAAAAGATGAAAAAAGAAGGAAAAAAATGAAGTTGATATGAAGGAAGAGGGAATAGGAGAAAGAGAGGAGGGGGGGGGGGGGGGGGGGGGGGCAAAAAGCTACACACAAACCACTTATAAAAAAACCGGAATGGAATGTGAGGCCAAAAATAAATCCTCACCGCCACACACACCGTCACATTACAACTACCTCCCACACCAATTAAAACACCTGTCTTTTAATCACTCTATACCCTACTCAAAACACGTCCCGTACCCGTCTGACATGAGGTCTAATATCTAAAAGTAACATCAGAATATAGATACAGGGTGAAAACTAAATATAAATACATGATTCAGACGTGTTTGGTACTATGATCAATTCTGGTATTACACTTCTATTTGACCTTATAATGACCTTAGAATGACCTTGAATATAATAGGTCATAGAACGATATTAATATACTTGAATTCATAACTAGTTTTTATATTAGATAATTTAGATAGATAGATACATGGAAATATGATGCTAGGATGAGAGAGAGAGAGAGAGAGAGAGAGAGAGAGAGAGAGGAGAGAGAGAGAGAGAGAGAGAGAGAGAGAGAGAGAGAGAGAGAGAGAGAGAGAGAGAGAGAGATGCGCCTTTTAATACGCCGTTAGGAGCGACAAAACCCACTCTCAATATCCACTTCCGAACCGAATCTTCGAAGCAATTGGGTCGCATCATCCCGGAATGGCTCGGAGCTTCGATACAAAGGAAGTGAGAGTTTCGGGGCTTCAGAGAGCGGGGAATGAAACTTTTGTCATTGTCTCTGGTATGTAAAGGGGGAATATGAGAGAGAGAGAGAGAGAGAGAGAGAGAGAGAGAGAGAGAGAGAGAGAGAGAGAGAGAGAGAGAGAGAGAGAGAGAGAGAGAGAGAGAGAGAGAGAAGAGAGAGAGAGAGAGAGAGAGAGAGAGAGAGAGAGAGAGAGAGAGACTAAACAAAGAAAGCGAGAAAGATAGTGGAAGAGTAAAAAAAATAATGATAGTATTATAAAAAAAAACGAGGTAAAAATATATGATTACGAATAACTATGAGTCTATATGAACGTGAAAAGTAAGTCGTTTTTTTTTAAAGTGACAAAATAGGAAAAAAAAAACCCATTATGATTGAATGAAAAGATGAAAGTTAACAACCAACACTTCCCCTTTCAAAAAAAAAAAAAAAAAAAAGGGGCGTGGGAAAAAAGATGGAAAGTAGGTTATGGGCGTTACCTGTCAGGCATGGGCGTGGGCGGGGCCTGTGAGCGTGAAGGGGAGAGCTGGTAGGGCGTGGTACAGGCGCTGCTGGTCATATAGTCGCCGCCCATGGGTGTCCCGTAGGAGCCCGCGCCCATGTACCCGCCCTGGTAACCCTGGTAACCCATGTACCCGGGGTTGTAGGCGGTGGTGACATCGTAGGGGCGTGTGGTCATGGTGTTGTAGCCTGGTTAGTGGTTAGTGATTAGTGGTGTAAAAGGGGCAGTAGTAGTAGTAGTGGTGGTGGTGTTGTAGCCTGGTTAGTGGTGTGAAAGGGGCAGTAGTAGTAGTAGTAGTAGTAGTAGTAGTAGTAGTAGTAGTAGTAGTAGTAGTAGTAGTAGTAGTAGTAGTAGTAGTAGTAGTAGTAGTAGTAGTAGTAGTAGTAGTAGTGGTGTTGTAGCCTAGTTAGTGGTTAGTGGTTAGTGGTGTGAAATGGGCAGTAGTATAAAAATAAAAAAAATAAAAAAATATATATATAGTAGTGGTGGTGCCGTGGTGGTGTTGTAGCTTGGTTAGTGATTAGTGGTGTGAAAGGGGCAGTAGTAGTAGTAGTAGTAGTAGTAGTAGTAGTGGTGGTGGTGTTGTAGCCTGGTTAGTGATTAGTGGTGTGAAAGGGGTAGTAATGGTAGTAGTAGTTGTGTTGTAGCCTGGTTAGTGATTAGTGGTGTGTAAGGGGTAGTAGTAGTAGTAGTAGTAGTAGTAGTGGTGGTGTTGTCGCCTGGTTAGTGCGTGAGGTTAGCGGTATGAAAAGGGTAGTACTAGTGGTGGTGGTGGTGTTAGTAGTTTTAGAATATGTGAAAGAGTTTAGTTACAAGCAGATATATTATTATTAGTATTACACAAGGTAAGAGTATACGCATGTACGTAGTTAGTTTATCAGGTTAGAACCACTACTACTTGTTGGCTTTGGTTAGTTGGTGTTAATATGACGTAATTCAACATCAAGAGTTAATGGAGAAAGAGAGAGGATGTAGTTGTTCCTTGCTTACCATTCATGTTTCTAAAGTCGTGGGTTCTGTCATGGGCCGCGCCGTAGCCGTTGTCGTGGGGCGTGCAGGCGGGGGCGGTGGGGGCGCGGGAGTAGTCGGGGTTCACGCCGTAGTCGAGGGGGCGCGCCAGGCTGAAATTAACAGGCTCGGTTGGCGCTGAAAAATCCACAGGTTCTGTTTGCTCGTCGATGGTTGGCTGCTGGAAGGGCGCGCCGCCCCCCGGGTACCCAGACCCCAGGCGTGACGGGGGGCTGTACTCGGGGCTGGTGGGGCCGCTGGGGGGGGGGGCACGGTGGGGGAAGAGAGAGAGAGGGACTGTTAGTCGTCTAGTGGGGGGAGCATTTTGTGTGTGTGTGTATTCATCTAGTTGTATTTACAGGGCCTGAGCAACGCTCGTATGGCCCCGTCTCCATATCAACATTTATTTTATCATTCATCTTTAGTGCTTGGTGTTGGCCGAAGCCACCACCCCGGGAGGGGGGTCACAAACCCCCGGCTAAGACCCGGTACCCATTCACTGCTGGGTGGACAGGGGCTCGGGTTATAAGAAGATCGCCCGTCTGTCTTCGCTCCGCCCGGGGATCGAACCCGGGACTTCTCGGTTGTGAGCCGAGCGTGCTAACCCTTACACTACGGAGTTCCGTGTGTGTGTGTGTGTGTGTGTGTGTGTGTGTGTGTGTGTGTGTGTGTGTGTGTGCGCGCCACTCACCTGAGGGAGCCCGGGGGCCGCGCCAGGGACAGGTCGAGGGTCTGGCTGGTGTGCTGGGAGTCGTGGGAGCTGCCAGGGGACACCAGCTGGGGGCCGCTGTAGCAGGGGGACACGCCGGGGCCCGGGTAGTGCGGGGAGGTGACCATGGGCCCGGCGGCACCCATGGGCCCCGAGAGGTCCATCACGCTGGCGGGGGACATGGGGTGGGGGCCCAGGGCAGGGGTCTTCACGCTCAGGTTGATGGCCGAGCTGTCGTACCGGTAACCGGGGCTGCAGGGGACACAAGGGGGGGGGGGGGTGTTAGTGAGGCTGTGCTGTGTGTGTGTGTGTGTGTGTGTGTGTGTGTGTGTGTGTGTGTGTGTGTGTGTGTGTGTGTGTGTGTGTGTGTGTTCATCTAGTTGTTGTATTTTACAGGGCCTGAGCAACGCTCGTATGGCCCCGTCTCCATATCAACATTTTTTTTTTATCATTCATCCTTAGTGCTTAGTGTTGGCCGAAGCCAGCACCCCGGGAGGGGGGTCACAAACCCCCGGCTAACACCCGGTACCCATTCACTGCTGGTTAGACAGGGGCTCGGGTTTTAAGGAAACAGCCCAACTGTTTCCGCTCCGCCCGGGGATCGAACCCGGGACTTCTCGGTTATGAACCGAGCGTGCTACCCCTACACTACGGAGTACCCTCAGTACCTGGAGTACGGTGTGTGTGTGTGTGTGTGTGTGTGTGTGTGTGTGTGTGTGTGTGTGTGTGTGTGTGCACGTACCTCTGGTACATGGCGTTGGGGGGCGGGGCGTGGGGCATGCAGGCGGCCGTGCAGGGCGTGGCGTCGTGCACCTTCAACTCGGCGCCACACGCCGCCTTGTTCATGAAGAAGGTGTTGTGGGCGGTGGTGACCGGGTACTCTGAGGTCACAGGCGGCTTGAGGACGTCGTAGGGGCCGTGTGGGGGCAGCAGATGCCCGCCGCCCCCCACCACCGGGCCGGGTGTGGGCGTCATGGTGGGAAGGGGGCCGCCCCCGCCCAGGGATCCGCCGCCCGACGTGACCGTGAAGGTGGCGGGTACGGGTGCGGGTGCGTGGGGCATGTGTGACTGCGAGACGGGCACTGCGGCCTGGCGGTCCAGGTCTAGGGTGGTGTAGGAGTGCGGCAGGTCAAAGCGCGCCTCGCTGGACCGCACCTCCGTCAGGGGCGCGGGCCGGATCATACCTGCCTCCTCCTCCCCGCGGTAACCAAAGCACCCCATCCCGCCCCCCTCGCCGCCCTTCACGCCCACGGGGTCCAGCCCTCCCAGGCCCTTCTGCGAGGCCAGGCCGCGGCCTGTGTTGGCAGCGGTGGTGGTGGTGGCGGCAGACAGACCTCCGCTGCTGCTGATGTGGGTGTTGGCGGTGGTGGTGGTGGTGATGCTGGTGTGGTTTGTGCTGTTGTTGTTGTTGTTAGCGGTGGTGGTGTTGTTATTGTTGGTGGGCGTGAGAGCATGTCGACCGCCCCCGCCCACCTCTTCCATACAGGCCTTGGGCGGGTCTCGGGCGGC
>JACEEZ010015674.1:72500-77500 GCA_016584305.1 Chionoecetes opilio
AGAAAGAGGAGGAAAAGAGAAGAGAAGAGAAGGGAGGGAGAGAAGAGAAGAGATAGAGAAGGAGAAGAGAAGAGAAGAGAAGAGAGAGAGAAGAGAAGAGAAAGAAGAAGAGAAGAGAAGGAAGAGGAGAGAAGAGAAGAGAAGAGAAGGGAAGGGAAGGAGAAGAGAAGAGAAGAGAAGAGAAGAGAAAGAGGAAGAGAAGAGAAGAGAAGAGAAGAGAAGAGAAGAAACAAGACAAAACAAGAGAAGAGAAGGAGAAGAGAAGGGAGAGAAACGAAGAGAAGTGAAGAGAAGAGAAGAGAAGAGAAGAGAAGAGAAGAGAAGAGAAGAGAAGGGAAGAGAAGAGAAGAGGAGAGAAGGGAAGGGAGAGAAAGGGAGGGAAGAGAAGCCCCAAAACCTCACACCCAACTAACTTTTTTTAACAATTGGCCATTTTTTCTCTCCCGGGCTCTTTAATGAAGAAAATCATAATTAATGGCGTAATTAATTCACATCGCGGCAACCCCATTGATGTGGGGGGGGAGGGGGGGGAGGGAGAGAGACGGGGGGAGGGGAGGGGAAGGGAGGAAAAGTAAATATATATATATAAGAAAGAGTAAACTCGGTGAGAGAGAGAGAGAGAGAGGAGAGAGAGAGAGAGAGATGAGAGAGGAGAGAGGAGAGAGAGAGGGAGAAAAGAGAGAGAGAGAGAGAGAGAGAGAGAGAGGAGAGAAGAGAGAGAGAGAGAGAGAGAAAAAATCTTCCTTCTAAACCTTCTGAAAGTCCACCCATAGCTCTCTCTCTCTCTCTTCTCTCTCTCTCTCTCTCTCTCTCTCTCTCTCTCTCTCTCTCTGTAACTCAAAAAGAGACAAATCTTTCACCACCACCACTCCTCCTCCTCCTCCCCCAGAATTCCTAAGGCCACAAAAATATTACATTGTCGCCGGGAGGAGGGCAGGGAGAGCAGGGGGCAGGGAGAGAGGAGGGGGGAAGGGAGAGAGGAGGGAAGGCAATAATTTTTGTGGGTCCTAATTAAAGTAAGAAGGAGTTTGATACTGTGTGTGTGTGTGTGTGTGTGTGTGTGTTGTGTTGTGTGTGTGTGTGTGTGTGTGTGTGTGTGTGTGTGTGTGTGTGTGTGTGTGTGTGTGGTGTGTGTGTGTGTGTGTGTATTCATCTCATCCAGTTGTATTCATCTAGTTGTATTTTACAGGGCCTGAGCAAACGCTCGTATGGCCCCGTCTCCATATCAACATTTTTATCATTCATCCTTAGTGCTTAGTTTTGGCCGAAGCCACCACTCCGGGATGGGGGTCACAAACCCCGGCCAACACCCGGTACCCATTCACTGCTGGGTGGACAGGGGCTCGGGTTTTAAGGTAACAGCCCATCTGTTTCCGTTCCGGCCGGGGATCGAACCCGGGACCTCTCGGTTTTTGAACCGAGCGTGCTACCCCTACACTACGGAGTACCCCATGTGTGTGTGTGTGTGTGTGTGTGTGTGTGTGTGTGTGTGTGTGTGTGTGTGTGTGTGTGTGTGTGTGTACGTTTACAAACATGACAAAAACAACTATATGTATATCCCAATAGATAAAATATATTGATAGAGAAATAAATAAACAAATATATTTATATATGATCAAAAGAGAGAGAGAGAGAGAGAGAGAGAGAGAGAGAGAGAGAGAGAGAGAGAGAGAGAGAGAGAGAGAGAGAGAGAGTGAGAGAGAGAGAGAGAGCGGGAAGAGAGTGAGAGGGGAGAGGAGAGGAGAGAGAGGGGGAGAGACTTATCCTTCCTTTCTTTCTTTCATCCTTCTAAGATGTGAGCCAAACACCCCTCAAAGTTCTCTCTCTCTCCCTTTCTCTCTCTCTCATTTCCGAGTTGCAGAATTGAGAAGCGTTAGCAATGTTAATGAAATGGTAATGATCTCGAATATTCATAGATACGGCAGAGGTGGCGGTTTTTATACTCTCTCTCTCTCTCTCTCTCTCTCTCTCTCTCTTCTCGTCTCTCTCCTCTCTCCTTTTCCTCGTTCTCATTCCTCGTACATCTAATTATCCCCCTTCTTTTCTCGGTTCATGTGTTTTGCCTCCTTTCTTCCTCTTCTTCCTCTTCCTCCTCCTGCTTCCCTCCTTCCTTCCCCTGGAATCACATTTTTCTCCCCGAGTTCTTAAGTTTCTTTTCGAAAATTTCCTCTTTGTTGACCGACCTGTTTGGAGGCGACAACACACACACACACACACACACACACACACACACACACACACACACACACACAGGGTAAGGGTGGCAGGGACGTGGTTGAGGGGCGTGGGAGGGCGTGGGTCTATGGGCCACGTCCTCACCGCCACGCCCCTGCACGCAAGTCTCACCCAGGCCGAGGGCGGGCATGATGGACTGGCCGGCCTCGGGGGGCGGGGCCCTGGTGGGCGGGGGTGGCCGTGGCAGGGGGCCGGGGAGCGGGGCGGGGGGCTGGTGGGCGGGCTCGGGCGGCAGCACCTTGAGGACGTAGGGCGTGGTGGGCGTGGAGGAAGACTTGAGCTGCAGGAGACAGGCGGCGGCGGCGCGTTGGTCGTCCAGGGTGGGGCGGGATGGGCGTGCCCGGGATGGGCGGGGTGGGGGGGGGCGGGGGCGCGGCATGGACAGGTCCAGCTCCCGCAGCTCCCCCTCGTCCTCCACGATCCGCATCTCGTTGCTGGTGTCGTCGTCTTCGTCGTCGTCGTCGTCATCGTCGTCGTCGTCGGCGAAGCAGTCGTTGGAGGCCACCGTCTTGGCGGCGTCGTCAGACAGGTCGGAGCCGTCGTCGCTGCCACCACGACACTTCCTCGAGAGATCCTGCGGCTCCTCCTCCTCCTCCTCCTCAGGGTGTTCCTGGTGGTGGTGGTCGTCCTTGGCCCTGACGCCCGCCGCCGCCGCTTCCCTGCTGGTGGAGGGCGCCGCGGGGGTGATCCTAGAGTCCCCCGGGGGGGCCTGTCCTGCGGGGGGCGCCTCGGCGTCCTTGTGTCCCCGGAGCAGCTGCTGGGCCGCCATCAGGTTGGTGAAGGGCGAGGGCTTGAGCCGCGGCGCCAGCAGCGTCCGCGGCCGCGCGCCACCCGCCTGCCCCGCCGCGGCGCGCGCCTCGATCCACCGCGACAGTAGTGCCTCCCGGGGACACCGCGCCCCCTCCGCCCCCTCGCCCTCCCGCCGCGGCCGTGGGGGCTGGGGTGGCGGCGCTGGGGCGGGAGGGATTGGAAGACCTTCAGTTTTGGCAGAAGTGGAAGCGGTGGTAATGGTGGTGGTGGAAGTGGTGGTTGTGGTGGTGGTGGTGGTGGAGGAGGATGGCGCGGCGGGCATGGATGAGGTGGTGGTGGTGGTGGACGCGGTGGGTGTGGGGGACCTGGGTGTAGGGGATCTGGGTGTGGGGGACCTGGGTGTAGGGGACCTGGGTGTAGGGGACCTGGGTGTGGGGGAGGAGGGTGTCGGGGTGGAGGAGGGTGTCGGGGTGGAGGAGCGGGTGATGGTGGTGGTCAAGTCTGGTTTTCTTGGTGGGGGTGGGGGCGGGGGTGGAGGTGGAGGTGGAGGTGGAGGTGGGGGTGCGGGGGAGTGGTCAGGGGTCGGGGGTTCTGTGGGCGGGGTGTTGGGGGTGTCTGGTGCATCCTGGGTCTCGTGCACGCCCTTGTCTGGGGGGCCGCGGTCAGGGGGGCGTGAGGGGTCTGCCGCCCCTGGCCCCTCACGCCGCGCGGCGCCCTTGCCCTTGGCTCTGCCCGCACGCTTGCCTCGCTCCTTCCTCACGCCTTTGGCCACGCTCTTGTCGCCCTTCTTGGAGGACTGAGGGTGGGGCGAGGGGGCGGCGGCCCCTTGTTGCCGCGTAGGGCCCAAGGGACTTGCCCCTGAGGCCTCCCCGGGGGACACCCTGCGGGACACTCTCCCCCGCTCCCTCCTTGACGTGCCCCCCTCCCTGCCCCCTCCACCATCCCCCTCCTCTTCCTCCTCCTCCTCCCGGGTTTCCCCCCCTTCGTCTCGCCCCTGCGCGCCCTCCCCCCCGCGGGGCCGCCCCCTCCCCTTCCCCGCCCCTCCGCCATTCAGCTTTCTCTCCGTGCCCGATGTCATGACGGCATTCGATCTGCAAAGAGATAAAATTATCTCGTCAACTTCTACAAGAGTCTCGCGGCGGGGGGCGGCGGCTGGCCCGGGCACTGCGGCCTTCAGGGGCGCGGCGGCCCAACACTCGCCTCAGGGGTGCCGAGGCAACACGCCTCTGTGTACGCGGCTGCCATGGCCGGTATTGGAGGCAAAGAATATATAAAAAGAAACTTTACATTATTTGACGTAGCAACAAAATTTTGGCACCCATTTTGCCTTGTATATTATTTATTAGCAGTTTGATTCAAGCCTAGCAATGAGAGGCACAGGAAGGCGGCCTTGGGCAACACTCAAGGGTCCAGCAAATCGATGATAAGCTGCGAGGCAAGTTTAAAAAGTCATTAGGTATTTACTGATAAAATATGAAATTACTTTTTTTTCTCTCTCTGCAAAGTCTCGGATAGGGTCTTCCTGAAGGGCTTGCATCGTGCAGACTTCGGGACGCGAGAACACTGAATGACAGGTCAGGTCAGGAGCCTAAACACAACACAACACAACACAACACGCCGCGCAACACAACAACCTCACTCTTTTTTGAGGGGGCATTACAAAAAAAAAAAAAAAAAAATGGTACATACGTATGAGGAAAAAAGTTATGATGATAATAATCTTCATTGTTATTCCCAGGAGGAGAGAAAAGTTTCCTGTCCCTCCCCCCCCCTCTCTTTCCTCCCTCCCCTCCCCTCTCCTACAATTTTAGCCCCCCCCCCTGTCCCCCTTTCCCTCCTCCCTCCCCTCCCCAAAATAATTTATGCCAAGGCAAAGCGACAAGCGAGCAAGTTTTTGATAGTGATGAATGTGTGTGTGTGTGTGTGTGTGTGTGTGTGTGTGTGTGTGTGTGTGTGTGTGTGTGTGTGTGTGGTGTGTCTGTGTGTGTGTGTGTGTGTGTGTGTGTGTGTGCGTG